>JXCR01032061.1:27240-39866 GCA_002079205.1 Phalaenopsis hybrid cultivar | reverse complement strand
ATATATATATATATATATATATATATATATATATATATATATATATATATATATATATATATATATATATATATATATATATATATATATATATATATGTGTGTGTGTGTGTGTGTGTAATTATAAATTCACCTACCTTAACATTGAAGTGGTTAACAAAGAATTTTATTTAGAATTAAACAACAGTTTTCTAATGAAATTTCGATGAGGGTTTTCCAATCTTTAAATTGAAATGTGTCTTGATATTTAAAGAGTTTAGCTTTCTTGCGCCATCAATTTTAATCATTGGGCATGATTATTGAGGTATGACACGAATTTCAATACAACTTGTTTTAGGAAGAAATATTCAAACTATGAATAAACTCATTCATAACTCCAAGAGGCTCAATGAGACGAACCCAATGATACCAAAATTGGTATAATCTGAGTTAAATTAAGCCTTGATCAAGTAGTCAACCCACTTTTAGGAGCTTTCGGTGCATAATTGGAAGGTCAAACAAATTTCAAATCTGACAAGCTTATAGTCAAATCGAGCATCTTGATAAGACGAATCTAACAAGCCAAAGATCACTCAATTTTGAAATCATTTAGGCATTTAAATGCCCACAAAACACCATTGATCTAGAGAACCTCTCCAGGTTGTCCGATCAGAGTGCTCTGGATTCTTAAACCTTATTTGCAACATGAACTCTATAAATAAATCCCTACTGTTTCTTGAGAAGGAGGCTAGACCTTGAGCCAAAAGAAGACTATAGCTTAGAGAATGACTTGAAGTTCAATATCATTTTCGTACCGAATATCCAATAAATCGTCCTGCTCCTGCAGTCACTGACCATTTTTTATTATCATCTGACAGCCACCATTGATCGCCATCAGCCTCCATCTGCTCCTTGCATTAAAGTCTCTTATGGAATCGCATCATGCATTGTGGAATCTCAACATATGTTACAGAAGAGTGAAGCATCCACTGGAGCAATACATTGTTAGTACACCGTGCAAAGACGCAGCCAGAAGATGATGCATATTGCTTCAGTACACTATACAAAGAAGCACTTAGAAAACGATGTAACAACACACCTCGACTATGGTTTAACAACACCACCCAATGACATTGTAACAACACACCTCACATACGGTGCAACAATGTCTCTCGAAGACTGTAACAATGCACCTCGCATACTATGCAATGATATTTCGAAGATGGTGTCGCGATGATAGTGATTTTCTCCAGACTCATAAAGCTTCCACTCTAGCCAATGTAACCACCTACAAATGCTATTAAGGTCTATGTGACCACTTATGGCTTACGTTGTCCCCACTTGGTGTAGTTCTAAACTTTGGCCTCTGTTGCTCACATATGTTATCACAGCTCGTACAACTCTTGACTCTGTCTTTTGTAGCCTATGGATATCATTGTAGCTCACCACTATGGCCTATATGACAAACTACAACTTATGTCGTTCATAGCTCCTACAACTTCATACTATGACATATGTGGCCAACCGACGCACCTCTAGCAAGCACCTGCAGCCCACACGACCAACTAATATCATTGCTTTCACCCATGGCATAAAGGACAAGTTGGCTCTATGACCACAATCTAGAACATTTATGGCGAACTACCGTCTCCATAACAATCAATTACGACCATCATAGCATGCTATCACCGAGAACTATATTCATTACAGCCGACCTTCAACTATTATCAACTAACTACTGTTTTATATTTATAATGATCAATTTTATAACTCAATTCTCTTTAATTCAGGAGATGAATAAGTTTGTGTGCTCGTCATTCATAGTTGATTATTTTAACTCAGTTAGGGCCTGTGATTTTTTTTTTCTCTTTCCAAGTTTTTTCAAGTAAAACATTATTCAACTATTTCAAGTAAAACATAACTCAGTTAGGCCCTGCGAACTACTGTCTCCATAACAATTAATTACGACCATCATAGCATGTTGTAACCGAGAACTATATTCATTATAGCCGATTATTTCAACTATTATCAACTAACTACTGTTTTATATTTATAATGATCAACTTTATAACTCAATTTTCTTTAATTCAAGAGATGAATAAGTTTGTGTGCTCATCATTCATAATTGATTATTTTAATTCAGTTAGGCCCTGTGTTTTTTTTTTTCTCTTTCCTAGTTTTTTCAAGTAAAAAATTAAATTATCTTCCCCTACTTATCTCCTTTATTATATGAGTTTGATCTGGGGCTTCACACTATGCATTAAAAAGATGGGATTTTTACATATAGAGATCCTCAAATCATACAATTTGCAGATAAAGGCTCCCAAACATTTTATTTATTGGCAAAGTACTCCGTCACGACTTCGTTGTCAGCTTCCAGTCTCTGGTTCGACGATCCTGGGACAGCAACCCCGCCGTCTCCTCCGCTGAATTACGCAGCCGGCATCACTTCCGCTGCTGTTACTGGAGTTATTTAATTAAGACGCTTCGTTTCATCTTATTCTCTCCCAAATCCCTTAAACAATATCTGCTTCTTCCATCTTCACACTCGCCTAAGGCCATGAAAACAAAACAAAAGAAAGCTCAGAACTCTTCACCTCCTTCTCCAACCCCGCCAAAAAGCAAACTTTTCTGCAACCTCTGCAACACAAACAAGCGGCTTTCTGATCTCCTTTTCATCAAAAAATGCTCTCACAATTTCTGCTCCACATGGGTAGCCCAATACATCTCAGCACTGGTGACACACTTGGAGTCGGGAAATGGAAAAGCCCCGGAAAAATTTTCTGTCCGGAAGTGTCTTGTGTGTTATTTAGGTCTAATTATTGGGTGCGGAGAGGGCAGCAGAGTTATGTGCACTCTCTGATTACAGCCGCACATTGCGGTTATATGACAGCCGCACGTCATACAGTACTGTCATACAACCGCGATGTGCGGCTGTGATCGGAGAGCGCACGCAGCTCTGCTTCTGCGTGCGCTCTCCGCAGGCAATAATCGCTCGTTATTTAGCCACTTAGAAAATATTAAAGTGGAACCGCAGACTTCATAATAACTCCAAAATAGTCACTAATAGAAATAACTCTAAAATAACCTCTGCGGTTCAACTTTATTAAACCCGAACTACACTCCCCGAAATGACATCATGGAGGTTATTTAGGATTATTTTTTGGTTATTTCAGGCTATTGAAAAGAAACTCATATATTCCGCTTCAATAACCCAAAAATAATCTATGTGACATTATTTCGGGGTTATTAAAGTGAAACCGTAGATATTATTTTGGGGTTATTTCTGGGTTAATAACATTTGCGGTTCCACTTCAATAACCCGAAATAACCTTTGCGATTTAGCACGTGTGGCGACATATTATTGGAGCCCGCACATAGATTACATCAGGATTCCGAACATAAAATTTTTCGCACCTTTCCTAACTCTTCCATGTCCAATCTCTTCTATTATTTTAAATAAATACATAGTAAATTTCAAACTAATAAACAATAGGGAGCATTAAAAAACAATGCGAAGAAGCTTCTCAGATATTCCGTTCAAAGATGTGTAGTTGATGTGGGGCTCCAATAGATGAGCTAGAAACAGCTAGCAGCATATTCTGTCTCTTTCAAGAAATTATTACATCATGTCTACACATATAATTAACATGTTCATATATTCATTTATGTCCAAAGTTTTAGTATGTAATGAGCACATATCATCCATACTTTGTGTTCTAAAATACTCTTGAGTATATATAATTTACATTTATTTACATATTAAACCTTAAATTTTGTTTTCTTACATGTATACCTCCAAAATCTTTCATTTCATGCAGACATTGAAAGTTAAATATTAGATGTATGAATATATAGAAATTGAGTGATTTGTATGTAAAATTATCTTTTCCTTTTTTTTTAATTTTTTTAAATAGGATAGTACACTAAATAGCGTCCAGGGCGGTGCCTTCTTCAATGCCTAGTTCTTATAGTAATTGCATGCTACGAAGGGAAGACTTTTCTATAGTTCTAAGTATGGTTAGCATAGTAAAGTATCTAGAAATAAAAATGATTTATAATTGGCTTTGAACCCTAACAAACTGACGATTTTAATTTGTAAATTTAAATTTTCGGATTGCATGACTGTAGCAATTCACATGTTTCTATAGTCCAACATACGGCAACTTGATAAACCTATGATCCCACTAGATTGACTGATGCTTGGATCCAATTCATGTCTATTAATGTTGCCATCTTAGTAGAATTAGACACAGTGACAGAATTTCTCGTCAATTAGCCATGATACATGCAAATTCGCCTCGGCTCAACCAGAGCATCCTAAAGCTTGTCTATTCATCGGCTTGTCAACTCGAATATGATTGCTAGCAAACTCAGCGGCTCGCCTATTCGACGGCTTGACTTTCTATAGCATTATTGTCATATGTTTTTATTTTTTAAATTTTTTTAAAATATATTCACATATACATAATATGATGCATCACCCAAATCTATAATTAGGTTGGTTAAATTTTGAATTCAATGGGTAATAGAAGCCAACATATGTAATCTTGAACACCAAAACCAACTACACTCTTTATGCCCTTTTCTTTCTTAGCAAAAAAATCAAAGAGCTACTCTCTCTCTCTCTCTCTCTCTCTCTCTCTCTCTCTCTCTCTTCTTTCTACGTCTAAGTGATGTGGATCCACGAACAATCCGACATATTGCAGTTCTAGAAATGTTATAGTAATCTAATTTATAAGAACTGGATGATAAAAATGATGGATTAATCTTAAGATGGTATTTCCATACGCTCAAGTGGATAAATTTGTGATTTATCATGACTATTTATAGTGACATAAAAAATCTCACTATTTCTATGATGTGCATTAGATAGATAGATAGATAGGTGTGTGTGTGTGTGCGCGCGTGCTTGCGTGTGTGTTCATGCATGTGTGTGTGTGTTAGAAATAATTATCGACTTGGATGAAAAGAAACTACAATGCACTTTGCTAGAAACTTTAATTTGAGAATTAATACCTAAATTTTCCTAATAGTTCATTCTCCTGACAAAAGATTCTTATCATCACACTGCTCAACCCCATCCTTGTAGCTTTTATATTCGTCATGCGACTGATCGTAAAAAAGCTTTCAGCAAATAAATTACGATCCCAAAAAATGGTCGTTGATATAGGTGACCGACCTTATTAGGTTGCAAATTGTTGTATGTTTGCAAATGATATTCCGTAAAATGATATGTTACAACTTAATGATTATACAAAGAGAAACATAGTTCAATACAATAGCTCATATGCAATAACTATTAACAATTATTTTAATCGCCAATTAATTCAAAAAGTAAGTGGTATATAAACCCCTCAATCATTTCATCATTATCAACCGGAATACCCGTCACAACGTTTTATTTCTAAGAGTTAAACATGGGACTTATGATCTCCTTGAGTTCCTGCCATATAATTATTTGCTCTCGATGCTCTCTTTTGAACGATTTGAGGTTGATAGGTACTTATTTCTATCTTCAAAATGACCTTCAAAGCAATCTATCTATCCATCTATCTATTCTATATCCATCCATCTATCTATCTAAAGATGTATGTCAGTTGTAAGTCCCCTCTGGTATGGGTTTGATTCCCCTCGGTGGAGAGTGTTAGGCGCACCGGGAATGGCCAAGGCTCGTATAATAGCCTCAGGCCATTCTATATATATATATATAGACACACACACGCACACCCTTGTTCAACCCCACATAGCTTACATCCATGCATCAAAGTTGAACTCATGCTAAGTAGCACCTTTCAGGTTATATTTTAAGCTCAATAGTCGCCATATACTCTTTCTATATAAATTGCAATGCAAATAAAATATAAGATTATATATTCTGTAATGATATTCCCTAAAAGTTTATATATAATATTATATAAACTTGCTTGCACAATGTAATGTTATACAAATAGATTCATTTCATATGAAATAAATTGATTTATAACTCTCAACAGCTCTTACAACATCACCATATAGTTGGGGCAGGGAGGGAAGAACATGGATCCATACAACAAACAAATAAAAGTATGTGAAAAGCATACTTTACCTCCCTAATTGTATCTCTCTTCATTATGTGATTGAAAAAGTTGAAAATGAAAATAATATCATTAAATGCTTATGATTACAGTGGCTGGCAAATTAGTTGAAATTATTGATAAGAGATAATTTATTTGTCTGAACAATTTCACCACTGTATGAATGTTGCTATAACACCCTTCTGTTACATGCCCAAGAAGACCAATTCTATCCCCAGTTCAAGCTAAAACTATTTTTGTAAGCTTGCACTAAATATTCTAAACAATAAAAAACAGATATACAAGGAGTGAATCAAAGAATAATGAGCAAGCACCACATTAACAAGCATTAGGCATATAAAATTCAATTTATATTCATCAATTGTGTAATTACTAATAATCTTGATGATAACTCAAAATAAGAGTGGCTACCTTCAAGTGATTCACTTGGCATATCATTATGAGGGCTAAGACGACGAGGAGGGTTAAATTAAGCTTATTTAGACTTTCAAAATTTTCTAAATTTTAAATATTTCAAGATGCTACTTAAATAAAGATTCAATTTTAATAATACATAATGACTCTAATAAAATACTAAAATTGCAACAACAAAACATGTAGAAAATGAGTAAAGTAATATTTTTACATGATTCAGTCATGGCTGACGCCCACACCTAAGATCTCCTACACAATCAATACTAAATAAAAACTTTACTGCTTCAATAGAAAGAGAAGCCTTTATAATAAGCTTCTCTTTGGAAATCTTCATCCACTGAGCAAACCTCTCAATCAAATTCTTCTTAGCAAGAGTTCATTTTATCTTGTTCGCCACTAAAACACTTGACAAAATAAAAATAAAAATACAATATATAATAGGATAAAATAAATTAAAGAGAGAAAATGATTTTTACATGTGGATAAATTCTTGTGTGAATAACCTAAGCTCAAACGATTTCACATGATCAAGCAAACAAGCTCCTTTTCTCTTAGAATTCAAGTTTACATTGGAATTTGCTAGGGTAAATCAAGCTTTGGTGATTGATTATGAGAGAAAGAGGGGATAAGGTATGTAAGGGCATGTGAGCATGCAATATTAACACAAGTCCTTAAAAGATTATTTATATCAGGCGACCAAGTTTTCAAATAATTAAATTAAACCAATAAATGTAGTTTTCTAACATTTAAAATTTGTGCAATTATTATATAAGATTTTTTTATCCAACAGCTAGAAATAGGCATTAATTACTTCTAGATTTTGATTTTTGTGAGGACCCATAAAGTTTAGAAAGACAAGCAAAGTAGTATGTGGAGACCAGCAACTGTCATTATAATTTTTTTTTTTCTATAACTAGTTTAAAACTATTTTTCAAGCTAAAACAAAGCCAAAACCATTCAATTTAATTTGAAATTGATTTAAGTAACATGCCCTAGGTTATTTGTGTATTTAAATAATCAAATGAGTTATAATCAAGATAAGATTTTTCTTATCAGGTAAATGATCACACAATAAGAATAGTCAAATCTTGAACCAAGAAAAGTATTCTTGGCTAATTTTTGCTAACTAAAATATGCATATGTAGATGCAATAATATGAGTGAGAGAGTTGATCCAACAATTATCAGGGTCAAGATTGTAGTATTTGAGCATAGAATAAACACTTACAAGACAACAAAGTTCTAGACATTCGAAAAGAGATTAAATATGTGAAGTTCAAGAAAAATATAAGCAGAGGCTACCCACACAAATAAGAGAATTAATGAATTATGCATAGGTTTACACTTGAATCATAAGATTTTAATCAGATATTACAGCCAATCAACAGAATGACCAAGTCAAAAGTACATAGCTAAATTAGGATAGAACTCGATCAAAATGACATGAGTGTGTTAACCCTATAAGTCCATATTATGTATAAGCTTTTTTTTTTTCTATCACAACAAATATCTATTTGGAGATTCAAAATATTTGCACTAAGTAGCTGAGGATCAAGAGATGGCACAAATTTTTAACTTCAACGCAAACTTCAATCAACAAATTGGAGTATCTAAATATTTAAAAGATGATAAAAAATTTTAAAAGATAATTAAGGAGAAATAAAAAGAGCTAATAATATATTTTAGTTCCAGAAAATTGTGAAGTCATTAAGGGTGGAACTGTAAAATGATGAATCAAGTACAATATTTAAAAGAGAAAATTTTATAAATTTATATAATATTATTATTTCTAATTATTAGATTTAAGATACAACAACAACAAAGCCTTAATCCTACTATGTGGGGTCGGCTAACTGAATCCTTTTCTACATTGCGTCCTATTTAGTGTCATATTTTCATTTAGTTCTAATAAATTAAAATCATTTTTTATACAACAAGCCCAAGTCTTCCTAGGTCTATCTCTGCCTTTTTTAACATATGTCGAATCTAAAACATTTACTTTCCTAATCGAATCATCAGATGATCGACGTTTAATGTGACCAAATCATCTAAGACGACCCTCTCTAATTTTATCTGTCACTGGAGCTACACCAACCCTATCACGGATATATTCATTTCACATTTTATCTCTAAGTGTAAAGCCAGTCATCCACCTAATCATTCTCATCCCGGCAACACTTAACTTAGTATTATGCTTATCTTTTAAAGGCCAACATTCAGCGCCATAGAGCATTGCCGGTCTCACCACCATTTTATAAAATTTTCCTTTCAGCCCAAATTTACACTTATGTCACTAGAGATACTACTACTAAAATTACATTCCATGTATTCAGTTTTAGTCTACTCAAATGAAGGCCTTTAGACTCCAATGTAGACCTCCATAATTCAAGATTTATGTTAAATTAAATAAATTTTACATTAAACAATTTGAGATGATTTTAAATTTCTAGTAATTCTCTTAGTTTGCTTCATATGCATATTTAATGTATTATTCATCTAATTAAGAATAATTATGTTGACTTGTGTATTAGGAAAATTTACATACATACCAGACAATTCCTATACAATTACATTCTAACACCTAAACTTTTATATTTACATTTATAAAACTTTGGTCTGATAAACTTATGTACGAAAGTGCAATTTAACTTTTTAAAATAGGTAATAGTGATATTGTTGATGTCATATTAAAGATTTGAGTGCTCTACATGTAAATATTAAAATTTAAATGTTAGATATGTAAATATAAGAATTGTGTGGTATGTCTGTTAATGCCCCTATAAATTAAAAAGTTCTTGTTAAGAACTTTTTATATTGATATGCTTAATTAATCTCAGCATTAAATTTATCAAAATAGTTTAAAAATGTTTAACAATATTACAACAACAACAACAAGCCTTTATCCCACTAAGTAGGATCGACTACATGAATCCTTTTTCTCCATTGTGTTCGATGGAGTATCATATTCCATTTAATTCTAATAAATTAAGATCATTTTTATACACTATGTCCAAGTCTTTTTTAGGTCTGCAACTGTCTTTCTTAACATAAGTTGAATCTAAAACATCTACTCTCTTAATCGGATCATCAGATGGTCGAGCTTTAATGTGACCAAATCATCTAAGATGACTCTCTCTAATCTTGTCTGCCACTGGAGCTACACCAACCCTGTCACGGATATATTCATTTCGCATTTTGTTTCTAAGTGTCAAGCCACTCATCCACCTAAGCATTCTAATCTAAACAACACAATTTTTTTTTATGTTTCTCTTTTAAAGGTCGGCATCCTGCGTCATAGAGCATCGCAGGTTTCACCACCATTTTAAAAAATTTTCCTTTTAGACTAAGCCGTACTTTTCTATCACACAATAAGCTCAATGCATTCCTCCACTTCAACCAACCAACTTAAAGTCTAATAATAACGTCCCCATCTATATCACCATCACTTTGAACAATAGACCTGGGATATCTAAAGCGTTCACACCTGTGATTTGATCACTCATAGTTACAATTCTGCCACTAGAGCACCTACTACTAAAATTACATTCCATGTATTCAGTTTTATATCTACTCAAACGAAGGCCTTTAGACTCCAATGTAAACCTCAATAATTCAAGTTGTTCCTGAACTCTTTCTCTAGTTTTATTTATAAGAAGAATATCATCAACGAAAAGCATACATTAAGGTACATCCTCCTGTAAATGTCCACTAAGAGCATCCATAAATAAAGTAAAAAAGATATGGGCTTAAAGTCGATCACTAATGTAATCCAACTGAAATAGGAAAATACTTGGTCAATACTCCTGTTCGAACACAAGTAACAACTATGACTTGAATTTAAGTCTTATTAACACCTTTATTCTCTAAAACTCTCCAAAGGACTTCTCTTGGAACCTCATCGTAAGCTTTTTCTAAAGCAATAAAATCATATGTAGATTCTCCTTACTCTCTATGTACTTCTCCATCAATAAGTGTATAGCAGACACGTCCAGCATAAATCCAAATTGATTATGAGAAATCTTTATAATACGTCTTAACCTATGTTTCGTTATCCTTCCTATAATTTTAAAGTATGACCCATGAACTTAATACCTCTATAATTTGCACACTCTTGTGCATCCCCCTCCTTAAAAATGGAGACCAAAATATTATTCCTTCACTCCTCATGCATCTTTTTAGTTTTTAAAATAATATTAAATAGTTCAGTAAGCCAGGAAACTCCCAAATCTTCTAAAAATTTCCACACTTCAATTGGGATATCATCAGGTCCTACTGATTTTCCACCTTTCGTTTTCTTGAAAGCATCCTCCACTTGTATTTTACGAATGCGACAGTAAAAAAATAATTATTTATCATTTTTAACAATATTATGATCATTAAAGTCAATCGTATTTTCGAAAACTTCATTAAAAAGTTTATCAAAATAGTTGACCACTATGTTAAATAACTTCTAAGAAAAGCACTTTTTTTTATTTTCATCTTTAATACACTTTATGTGAATTAAATATTTACTTTTCTCTTCACTTTGTTTAGCTAGTTTATACAAATATTTTTCACCCTCATTAGTATCTAATCCATTATAAAGATCACTGATAGCATAATTTTTAGCCTCACAAATTGTTATTTTAGACTCCTTACAGGTCACATTATATTTTTTCTCACTTCTCTAAGCTTTTACATTTAAACCAATTTTTATAACACTTCTTATATTCTATCTTTTCTTGCACATTATTATTCCGTCATCAACTAGTTTTATTTATAGATTTTTTTTTCCTTTTGATTCTACAAGTGCATCTTTTACCACTTGTTTAATAATATTTCTTATTTTATCCCACATAGAATTTGCTTCTTTATTAACATCCCAAATCTTGAAATCTTTAAGTTCACTCAAAATTAATTTTATTTGTATCTTTTAGGTGCCCTCATTTAATCCTATAGCAATGATTTCTAGTATTATTTATTATACAGATATTCATCTTAAAATCCAAAACTAATAATCAATATTGAATACTTAAATTCTCACTTAGAATGACCTTACAATCTTTACATTCCTGAGGATCTCTTCTTCTCATAAGAAAATAATCAATTTATGTTTTATTAGATCCATTCTTATAAGTTTTAACATGTTCATTTCTTTTCTTAAATAAAGTATTGGTAATAACAAAATCATTCGCTAAAGTAAAATCTAATATGGCCCTAACTTCTTTATTAATCACTCCAAAATCGTAGCCACTTTGAATATATCTAAAATCTTTTACCACTTTACTAACATGTCTATTTAAATTTCCTCCAATAAAAACACTTTCTTTAAGTGGTATCATTTGTATTAATTCTTCTAGATCATTCCAGAATTTTTTGTAGAACTTATATCTAATCCTACTTGAGAAGCAAAAGCACTTACAACATTAAAAATCCTAGTATCAACAACAATCTTAAGAACTATAATTTTATCTTCAGTTTTATTAATTTTTATAACATTATCTTTCATACTCTTATCTATAATTACACCTACACCATTTCTAGTGTGACTCTTACCTAAATACCAAAGTTTAAAATTTAAGCTATCAATCTCCTTGGTCTTTTGTACAACTCATTTAGTTTCTTGAATACATAAAATATTTATCTTCCTATGAACCATAATATCAACTAATTTTATTAATTTATCTACGGCAGTACTGATATTTCAATATCATATCCTAATATTAGTTTCATGGATTAACTTTTTTACCATCATACATTCATAATGTCGGAACTCTTGCTTATTTGATACTACATTTTTTGTTGTATTCAGATCATACAGTGTGTCGCTTTCAGGGGATGCTCTAGCATTTGCACAAGGATCTAAATGATTCATGTCATGATTTTCTCGAAAAAATTTACGTTGGTTGTCGACTACAATAAGCAACTCTTCATTTTTCACATCTGGCACTTAGGACCCGACAAATGCAACGTTAATGTTTAGCCATATTAATTAAAAATAATATTCTTACATTTTTTAATTTTTATTTAATATGCTTAAAGCATTATTTTTTACTTGAAACTTTTTTAATAATTTACTTACACATGTTTACTTTAATTAAAAAGAAAATTCATATACATACCACTCAATTCTTATCTATTTACACATTTAACACTTAAACTTTAATTTTTACATGTGT
>JXCR01032061.1:1918-27200 GCA_002079205.1 Phalaenopsis hybrid cultivar | reverse complement strand
ACAGTTTAAGTATTAGATTTGTAAATACATAAGAATCAAGCGGTATGTATGTAAATGCCCCTAATATAAGGTTATATGATATTTTGATTCTAACTTTGCAGGTCATATGGTTGATAGAAAGAATGCATCAGAAATTTATCAATTCATAAGAAATTCTCTAAGCTTATGATCTAATAGAAAATAAAATTTAATTCTCTATCCATCATTAAAATAGAATACTTAGCGACAATGAGCATCATTGCTCAAGTCAATGGCTTAAGAAATAGCTTCTTGACCTTGTACTGTCAGTTGATATAATACCTATCATATGGGATAACACTACTGTATATTATAAAAAGTCATACATAGCATCCTATAACTAAACACATTAATATTTGTCAATATATCAAAAATAATGCATCTAAAAGTGACATGATTATTCAATAATTAACATTGAAAATCAATTGGTAAGTAATTTACAAAATCAACGAGTAATGATAGTCACAATACTCTAAGCACAAAATTAAGAACCCTTTAGTTAGGCACCTTAACATTTTATATCATGAGTTTATGTTTTTAAAAGCGTGCTTACTTTCTAGTGTTTTATTCGTGTATTACATTTATGTGATTTGTTACATTTGGTATGTATTTTAAACTTCATGACTTTGTTATTCACATTATCTGAGGAATTCCATTAGGATGGTTGGGATAACTTCGTGAAATCTGGATAACCATAAAATCCAAACCAAATCAATAAAATAATACATATTAACATACTGTGTGATCCAAATTATACTATATGAGACTCTCGTATTATATAATTAGTCAAATTTAGCAATTACTAGCCCACATTAAATAAGATGTGGTGACAAAGTCAATCATATTGTACAATTCACATCGTATTATACAGTTGATCTTTAGTCAAATTATATATTTTTAGTCATTTGGGTGAAGAATAAAATTTAAAAATCATGTTGTATGATGCATATCACACAATACAATTATTCATAGTTCAATATGCCACATATGACTTATATCTTGCTTCTTCATTCAATTCTCTATAAAACTTTCTCATATTGAAAATGATTTGTGATCGCGTCAAGCAAAAGGCAGTAAGGCACCGACATATCATCATCCTGATCATCAATTTAGAACAAATAAATTGAGACCTGCATATAATAAGAATGGTCAGTGATGTCAAGCGTCATCTCAATCTTGCCTGTGGTCGTTCATCATGCTATGTACTAGAGATCAAATATAATCCAAACCATCATGATTTATCTGACAAAATTCCTGTCCCCTTCATCAAGCATTCCTCTCATATACTCTTTAGCATCAAGAAGAATGTTGTCTGGATTAAAGACGGTTGATATAAAGATAAAAAAGGAAAAACTACCCCCATATCTCCACCCAGAACTCCTTGAGACCATTGATCCTACACATATTCCCAGGATACAAATGACAAACAACAACAAGCACTTTATCCCACAAAGTGGGATCGACGACATGAATCATTTTTCTCCATTGTGTCCTATTGAGTGTCATATTTTCATTTAATTATATTTTCACTTAATTCTAATAGATTAGATCATTTTTTATACAATATACTCAAGTCTTTTTAGGTCTACCTCTGTCTTTCCTGACATAAGTTGAATCTAAAACATCTACTCTCCTAACCGGATCATCAAATGGTCGACATTTAATGTGACCAAAACCATCTAAGACGACTCTCTCTAATCTTATCTGCAACCGGATGCTTAGATTAAATACTATATTATCTAGAGCTACAAAATTGATGGTGCATTCTTTAAAAACTTATTGAAGTTTAGGTGTTAGATATGTAAATCCATAAGAATTGGGCGGTATGTATGAAAATGCCCCTATATAACAAAAAGATCTAAACATGAATCCATCACCCAAGAAAAGCTCAATTCTAAAAGCTAAGAAGAATACCAAGTGAAAAATAAAAAACAGGAGATTGAAAAACGACATTAAAATTTCTCGTGCCATATGTTTAAAGCATATTCCCTGATCTCATTACTTCCTGGTAAGAATTCAAAGATGAACATCAAAGATGCAATTTGCACCTTCTCATAGAAATTTTGAAGCATACCGACAATCAAAACTTCAGCTGTGTATTCCACGTTCCCTGAACGCTAGGATGCTTGGTCACATGCCTTGTTCGCAGCTTAATGACCTTTCTGCCAAGAGCATTCCTTAGTCTGGTTGCGTGTAACAGTATTTCTTCGGGTGATAGGTTCTTCACACAAATCACACGCTGATTATGGTTCTCTGAAGCTCAACAGAAACACTGTATTAGAAAAGAAAAGATTCGGTGGCTTCTACACTTTCTACAAAGAGCATGTCTATCATGGAGGAAGGCGTTGAAATAGAGAGTGATACTCGCATTAACCCAAACAATAATAAAAAACAAATAANTTCTCTGAAGCTCAACAGAAACACTGTATTAGAAAAGAAAAGATTCGGTGGCTTCTACACTTTCTACAAAGAAAACGTCTATCATGGAGGAAGGCGTTGAAGTAGAGAGTGATACTGTATTAACCCAAACAATAATAAAAAACAAATATTATTACTGAAAATAAAAATTGACAGCTATAACCAACACAGAAAGGAAAATAACAATACCAGATATAATACTCAGCTGGACGCGCGGATGGCTGTTTATGCAAGATGTATGGGAGGTTGGTGGTGAGCAGCTTGGGAAGATGTGAGGTGGTGAAGGTTTATAGGTGGAAAGATGGGGCTGCGATCGGGTGGCAGGACTGCAGGACGAAGGGTTGGGTTCAGCTGGAGGGGAAGCGCTGACTAGCAAGGTCAGCAGGAGCATCAGAAAGGGGAGTCTTTGGTGGCTGNATTACTGAAAATAAAAATTGACAGCTATAACCAACACAGAAAGGAAAATAACAATACCAGATATAATACTCAACTGGACGCGCGGCTGGCTGTTTATGCAAGATGTATGGGAGGTTGGTGGTGAGCAGCATGGGAAGATGTGAGGTGGTGAAGGTTTATAGGTGGAAAGATGGGGCTGCGATCGGGTGGCAGGACTGCAGGAGGAAGACTTGGGTTCAGCTGGACGGGAAGCGCTGACTAGCAAGGACAGCAGGAGCATCAGAAAGGTGACTGACNGGCTGCAAGAAAGACAGCAATTGTGGCTGTCCTAGGCGGCTGCAACGAGAAAAGGGGGTTGCAGCAGTGAAGGGAAAGAAGAGTGGGAGATAATCACCATCTCAGGCTGAGTTATAGCTGGAGTACCTTCCCGCCACTGGATATAGCCCTAGAAGGGAGAAACTAAGACATCGGTGGCTCTTCTGACAGAAAACCAAGCAAAAACCTGCCCTAAAACATGAAAACAGCAAATTTATAGACTGAAGGTAAATATGAGTGAACCCCAGTCCAAATAGGAGGGAAATCTGTGTGAAGGGTCGACTGGACTGGTCTAAGCCATGACTCCCACTACAGTTCGTGGTATTGTAGCAGCGGTCGCAGAAAAGTGCAGGAAGCTCCCGATCCCGTGTCAGTCTCCCAGGGGTATAGGAGCTTCGATCTCATCTATCGAAGCATCTGACTCCTTGTAGTATAGTGTCAGATCGGTCATGTTAAAGGTGGCAGAACTATTGTAACTTTCCGGTAAGTTACTCCTGCAAGCATTGTCATTCTAAAGCACATCTTGATATAATAAATATTAATCTGCTTTTAGCATAACTTGAGTTGTTCTGCATATAATCGCAAATTCTCCAAAAATAACTCTCGAGCCACTAGATCATTAATTGGTCTCTTCCACTCATACTTGACTGGATGAATCTGGTAAACAAGTATGTAAGAAGGATTTAACTCTGGAACAAACTCTATGGCGGGTTGAGCAATGCTCACTAGCAAACACTCAAGAGAGGGCTCTTCTTATTCTTTGGTTAGACCTCCATTGAAGAATTTTCTTCCTCACCAGGCTCCTACAATAACTTTCAAAGTTGTGGTTCATCCATCCTACATGATCATCAGTCAAGGATACACTGACGAACAGATTTGAATACCCAACTGATTATGTCTAGTTTTCCAGAAGTGGCACAAAAGAGACTCATCTCCAATATACCGAACCTCCCTCAACGAGGAGCAACTCAGGAAGGAGTCTATCTATATGAAAAGTCCAAATTTTTCTTATTTGGGGTTGTCGGGTGTTTGGTATTGGTTCCTCGGACTTAGGACCATCTAGGACTACCAATGTGAATTCTGTTGGAGTCTTCATATGTCATCAGCATGAAGTATGAGTGTTTCTCCCTCATCGGTTGGAATATGATCCTTCCCCTTTGTGTCATATCTTTAGTCTATATTGTATCACTGTCTTTTTCTTCAGCAACTCCCTGCTCAGTGAAATATATCATCCTTCTGGTTGTGCAATCCCTGTCAGCACACCTAAATCTGTGGCACTTGAAACACTTCATAGTTGGGACGGATTTGGGAATGTGGATTGGTGCCGTATGTTTCCCACTCTGAACTAGTGGCTCGAGAGTTATTTTTGGAGGGTCAGCTTGGATGTTCCCATAGGTGTACTTTGGTTGTAAGATCCTAGGGTTGAACGCTGCTTGTAAGATATGGTGGTCTCCCGACGATCTTGTCTCTCCGCTTTTAAAGTTGTTGAACATCTGGTTTAGAGTGAGCTAGTAGGAACTGGTGTTGCATCTCTCATTTCATCTTGGACCAGATAGTAATTTTACCCTTCTCTTCTCGTTGCCGAAGAACCTTCTAGTTCGCCCACCATTAAGATGTACTCTTCCTTAACTTGTCGGCTGCTAGTTTCACCATTTCGTCCAATAGAACGTTCTAGCACTCAAAAACACATTCTAATATTTAGAGCCACTCGATGGCATTATCCGGATCCATGTGTCGTTGAAATATGACAAATTCACATTACATTTAAATTTTTGGCTTCTCCAATATTTCATGTCAAATCTTCGAGATAGTGTTTCATCATCTCGTGGATCGAATGAGATTTGTTTCACAACTCTGGATGGTTTTCTTTCCTCAATTTCATTGAGTCGTCACACTTGGTAGAGTTGTTATTGTATTTCTTCCATAGTAAACTATTGATCGGCGTCTAACACATCTCCTTGAAGGCATGATTAGGTTTGGGTGTGGGTAGGTGCAAGGAGGAGTGTAATGGTGATGTAGGGTGGGGAAAAAAATTGGACGAGTGGAGATAGGCTTGAGTATGGCAGATCTTAGAAACCTTATGATAGGACTACGACCAATCTAGTTCTGATATCAAATTATGCCCAAGTTAACTCAAACAATAATAGAAAATAAATATTATTACTGAAAAGAGGAATAGCCAATTAGAACAAACACGCAATATGGGAAATAACAGTACCATACACAATACTCTACTTAACTAAATGCATATCCAAAGGGGAAGACGGGTGGTTATGTAGGATGTACGGGAGGTTGATGGTGAGCAGCAAGTTGGGAAGATATAAGGTGGTGAAGGTTTGTAGGTAGGAAGATGGTGCAGCGATGGAGTGGCTGGACTGCAGGGAAAAGGGGTGGGTTCAATTGGTGGGGAGGTGCTAACATGCAAGGACAGCAAGAGCAGCATGGAGGGGAGTCTTTAGCGTCTGGGTCACTGGTTGGGGAGGGGAGAACGGTTGGCTGGAGGAGTGGTAAGGCCAGAAAGGCAGCAAGGAGGGCTTTCTGGTGGTTCCTACAGTGAAGAGAGGGGATGACGGCCTTTGGAAGAAGGGAGAACCCAAGAAATAAGACAATGTGGTTGTCTTAAACGACTGCAGCGAGAAATGAGGGTTGTGGCACTGAAGACGAATTACAGCCGAAGTACTTTCTAGCCTTTAGACACAACCCTAAAAGAGAAGAACTAGAATGTTGACAGCTATCCTATCAAAAAACCAAGCAAAAGCCTATCCTAAAACATGAAATTAGCATATTTATCAATTCAGGGTAAATAGGAGTGAACTCCACTCAAAATTGATACTAATACACTTGTTTCTGCCCAGAGCGACGGAAGAGCCAACCATGCAGACGACAAACCAATCCAAGGAGGACCACTCTGCACTGGCCAGACCCAGCCAGTCCCGCCCGCGCCTTGGTCAAGCTAACCGGCCCAGTCTACAGAGGCGAAATATTTAAGAGATGCTATAGACAACTTCAGCGCCCATGTGGGGCCCACACAAACGCTAATCACATATAGGAGGATTGGAATTAAGAGGATGTTTTGGGGGGAAGTTTGAAGGTACCTTAAGGAGAAATTATTAGAGTTAATTGGTTGGGGTTTGTTTTATATTTTGATTTTTGTATTCTTTCTTTTCTCTTGGTGTGCCTAACATTGTCTAGAGTTCGCCACCATAGAGAATAGTTTTTTTTTTCCCAGAGAGAACCGGATGGAGGACCGATTTGGGAACATCGAGGAAATAATGAAGAGGCTCCTAAAAATGCAATTCAAGGCCCCGCCAACGACACAAATTGCAAACTCTAACTAAGGGTTAATTAAAGAATCCTTAGCCAAATCGAAAGGGAAGGAAATCAAACTAGAGGACAACGAGGAGGAAAGCATCTACTACCAAGAGCTTCCCCTTAAACTCCGATGAGGGAAAGAGGGTGGGAGTGGAAATTTTCGACGAAGGGGGATGGGCTGAAAAGGAGGGGTGGTGCAAGGGACATGGAGGAGCACAAAGAAGGAAGGAGAGAAGTAGAAATGAGGTATGGCTATGACCGAAGGAGGGAGTTTTATCCAAAACACATGGGGAGAAACGTCGAAGAGAGAGGAATTTAGAATGGCAATGCAAGGGTAAGAAAACTGATGATATCGATCTTTGAAGAAGAAGATTCACATTGGTGAGTGTATCAAGTGGAGTGTTACTTTACAATAAATGGGTTAACTGGGAAAGAGGAACTCATGGCGGTAGAGTTATGTTTGGAAGGAAACGCCCTCGCATAGTTTAAGTGGATGGAGGCCAGATACCCGATCCATTCTTGGGAGGAGTTTTTGCTTATTGGAAATTTTACAAAAATGAGACCTACATGAGCAATTATATATTTTGACTCAAGAAGAAAGGGTCACATAATATAGGGAGAGGTTCGAGCTCTTGTCAGGGCAGTTGAGAGCAACTCTCTAACCCTTGAGACAGCGGGGATCGAGGGAGATAATGGAGCTCACCCAAAAGATGGAAGATAAGAAACGGGTGAAAAGAATAGCAAAGGCGGCACCACAAGAGGGTTCTACAAGAGTGATTAGACGGCAATGAGACGAGGACCAAGATGGTGTTGTTTCATAAGGAGATGCCAAAGGGGAAGAATGCGGGAAGTCATCATAGGGGAAATCTCAGGCACTTCACCAATGCATAAGTGCAAGATAAATGTGCGAAAAGATAATGTTTCCGATGTGACAAGAACTATGCACAGGCTACCGTTGCAAGGAGCACGTGCTTCAGGTCATTTTAGTTCATGAGAAGGAAACATATAGTGAGGAGTCGGAGGAAGACACGGTGAAGGAGAAGCAGCATTTGCACTTGAATACAGAGGATGTGTCCCTCAATTCAGTGGTGGAGTACTCTGAATCACACTATGAAAGTGAAGGGAAGAATCGGGGCGCAGTCTATTGTAATGTTGGTAAATGTGGGACCACACATAGTTTCATATCAAATCAAGTCATGGAATAGCCAATGTTGGGCCTAGTAGATAAAAGGAGCTTTGTTGTCATGATGGGGACAGAGAAGGTGGAGATAAGTTAGGGAATTTGCAAGGAAATAGCTCTGAAACTACACGCCTTATAGGTGGTAGAGGACTTCCTTCCCTTGGACTTAGGCAACACTAATGTGATTTTGGGAATGAAATAGTTGCAAACACTTAGGGAGACGAAAATAGATTGGAAATCTTGATGATAGAGTTCAAGGTAGAGGGTATGAAGGTGGTGTTGAGGGGAGATGTCTATCTTTGAGGATGGTAACAAAGACGCATCAGAGGTTGCTATCCATGTTGTTGGGATATAATTTCAAGATTCGGTATCGAATATGAATGGAGAATAAATCCATGGATGCGTTGTCTAGAAAGGTAGAGCACCGAGCTGCCACATTTTCGGTACCCTTGGTCCTAGAGTGGGAAAACCTAAGCCGAGAGAGCGAGCAAGACGAAGGGCCAAGGAAAATACAGGTAGAGTTGCTACATTATTTGTACAGTCATCCATAATACGCATTGACGGGACACAACTACTCTACTAGGGGTGGTTCGTATTGTCGAGGGCATATCGTCTATTGACAGAGATTTATCAGGTGGGGATGCGCAGAGATATAAAGGACATGGTGGCAAGGTATGATGTGTGTCAATTATATAAATACTTGACCATGGCGCCATGAAGGTTACTATAGTTCTTAGCTTTGTTAGAAAAAGTTTAGGAAGAAGTGATGATGAATTTTACAAAGGGGTTGCCCCGATCATAAGGATTAACGATGATCCTAGTGGTAGTTGATCGCATCAGCAAGAATGCACACTTCATTCCATTACGACACCCCTATAATGCGGTCTCAATTCCTACGATGTTTATACAGGAAGTGATATGTTTGCACAGAGTGTTGAGATCTATTATATCAGACAGTGACAAGGAGTTCCTCAATGAATTATAGGAGTTGTTTAGGTTACAAAGAACAGTGCTTAAGAAAAGCACATCATATCATTCTCAGACCGATGGTCAAACAAAAGTGGTCAACGTGAGAGAGGAGACATACCTGTGTTACTTTATATCGGTAAGTCGAAGCATTGGGCCAGGTGGATTGCGGAGTCCGAATTTTAATATAATACTTCGTACCATATTGCGGCACAAGCCACCTATTTCAAAATATTGTAGGCGAGCTCCACCTCACCTGATACATTATGGACGTAGCACTACACCGGTAACCAGTGTCGACCAATACTTAGAGGAGAAGAACAAAATATTGACAAGACTCAAGGGACATCTACTGAGAGCACAATAGATCATGAAGAGGAAGGGCGTGGCCAAGCATTAAGGCAACAAATTTTGGTCCCGTTACTTGGAGGTTCGAATCCTTCCGTCTCAGACCATTCGCATCAGAAAAGAAACATATAATAGAGATACAATTCAAAACCGTGAATATGGTCTACTTGAAACCAAGACCCTACCAGCAGAAGACATTTGTCAGGTGGAGCGAGAAACTTTCTCCATGATATTTTGAACCTTATGAGATTATGACGCACATTGGGGAAGTCTACCAGTAGAGGTTACCACTATCATCAGCACTGCATCCAGTTTGTCATGTTTCGCAACTAAGGCGTGTTATTAAAGACCATGCACTCTCATTTTCAATACCTCTGATGCTTTCAAAGAACATGAGGTCAAAGGAGTGTGTCCAGGAGTGCTTGGAACAAATGAGGTACTAATTAAGTAGAAAGATCTGCCAAATTATGAAACGATCTTGGAGGCTTACAAAAGGGATCAAAAAGCAGTTTCATCCTTCCATCTTGAGAACAAGTTGCTTCTTTGAAACGAGAGTGTTGATATGCTTCAGCCCCAACCGACGAGAGAGCCAACCTGCAGACGACGAACTAGTCTAGACTGGCCAAACCCAACCAGACCACTCGGTTGCCTGGCCAAGCCAGCTGGTCTAGCCTAGAGAGGTGGAAACCCTAGGAGGCGTTGCAGACAGTTCCAACGCTATGTTGGAGCCTACACAATTGCTAATTATGTACAAAAGGGGGAACTGGGGGAAAGTTTGAAAGGATCTTGGGGAGTATTTATTAGAGCTAATTAGCTAAGGTTTGTTTTTATGTTTTGATTTGCTGCAGTTTTTCTCTTCTCATGTGTTCCTAGAAGTGTCTAGAATTTAACAAGAGATGATCTATCTCTCGAACGAACATTGTATCTCGTTTGCTTTCATTGGTATTAGTAAAATTAGCCGTCAATTAAGTTCCTCCACATGTCTATCGCAATTTATTCATTGTTTGTTCATTCGTTGTTTTTCATTCCTAATCATATCGAAAATCCACGTGAAGGGCTCAGCACTCTTGAACTGGTCCAAGCTATGACTCCAGCTACAGTTCGCGATACTGTAGCAGGGATCACAAAAATGTGCGAGAAGCTCCCGATCACGTGTTAGAGATGATGAAAATGTTAATTTAAAAATATTTTTTAAATCTTGATTTTGCCTTAATTTTTTTTATAAATCTAAAACTGTTAAATGTTAAGGAAATAATGAGTATGAAACATTTTGTCCCAATTTAGCATTTTAAACTTTAAATTTTGTTAAATATTATTTATAGAAGTAATAATTATATTATATACTATAAGAAAAAAAACAATGTAAATAAAACCTATTTGGATTCACTTTAATTTTTCTGTTTTACATTTTCAAAATATCTTGTACAGCAAAAGCAACATAAGAACAACTACTCTCACAAATATTACATGTAGAACTATATAAATTATGCAATTATACGTCTCTTATGTTTCATGATGTGTTCATGTTAGATCTACTCACACATTTGGGAAAGGGATTTCCTAACTTTGTTCAGAAAATCATCGAAATAGCTAGACTCATTCCCAAACGACATAATAAAATATTAGAACTCAGAGTCTCATATTTCAAATGTCTAACTTGCACTAAATTACAAAAAAAATAAAAATAATAAAAATTCAAAGAAAATAATTAAGACATGCATTTATCATGTTGCTCCGGTTCAATAAACAAAATCTTATTTATGTTGCAAATACAACAGAGAAAAATAGGACTTACTGAAGTGCCCCTTCAAATGAGGATGTTGGCCGCGAATTAGTTCTGTAACAACCTCCAGCTGAGGATTTTTTTCCTTCAAGGATGGCAAATGAGTTTCCATGAATGCCCTGTCATTCCATTGGTGCATTCTTTAAAAACTAATTTATAAAAAATAGTAGTCCTATAAAAGTAAAGAACTTCGAGCAATGCATTATAAGATGCCTATTTGCCATATTTTTACTTATGGCCATTTACATACATACCACCCAATTTCCTATATATTTATGTGCCTAAACTTGACGTTTTATATTTATACCACTCAAAGCTTTCCATATCACATAAAAAATGCCATCATTTTAAATTTAAAAAGTGAAATACAAATTTTCTTGCACAGAGGTTTAGGTGTACGATATGTCAATACACAAGAATTGAGTGGTATGTATATATAAATCTTCCTTTAAAATAGAACATTTATGCATTCAAGAATGCATCGGTGTGTGTTTTTTGGCTTCTCTTATACCATGATTGATAGGTGTTCCTTGGAATTGCTTTTGTTCGACTAAGATGAGTCTAAGTCAAAAAAAGAAACAAAAATTATAACTGATTCAATCTAAAAACTAGATGAAATAGTTACAGGCCCAAAAGATGCAAGCCATCTTATATATAGGTTGAAAGAAAACTGGGCAACGCCTTTTTTTTCATAGTTTTTCAGGACAACAGTATTAGAAGAAGGGGCATTTACATACACACAATTCTTATCTTACATCTCACATCTAAACTTCCACATTTACACACATATCACTCAAATCTTTAATATCACATAAAAAATAAGACTATTACCATTTTTTAAAGTTAAATACACTTTTTTATGCAGTGTTAGAAAATGCTATATATGTAAATACGAAAGTTTAGGTGTGAGATATGTAAATACATAAGAACTAAGTCTGTATATTTCAATAGAAAGAAATTTGCATCCTATGAGGAAACATAAGATCTTATGGTATATACAGCTCTACTTATCATCATGAATTTAACCAAGAAGTGACGACCACTTGAAGATGTTCAATTTTTTTTTAACTTAGGCAAAATCTTCACCATTATATATCAACCAAAATTAATTTGTATCATTGTCTATACAGCACTATTTAAAAACTAAATTAC
Source organism: Phalaenopsis hybrid cultivar (assembly GCA_002079205.1). Taxonomy (NCBI): domain Eukaryota; kingdom Viridiplantae; phylum Streptophyta; class Magnoliopsida; order Asparagales; family Orchidaceae; genus Phalaenopsis; species Phalaenopsis hybrid cultivar. The sequence goes on along the minus strand of JXCR01032061.1, from coordinate 15,312 downwards.
TCAAATTTCAAATAATTATTTGTAACCAAGGGGTGTTTCAAAATATCATTAACCTTTTTTTAATTACAATCTATTAATAGCTATTTTCTGGAAATACCTTTAAACAATATAAACAATACTCCAATAATAAATCTAAACTGGAAGCAACAATATAGTTTAATCAACAACTCCATATCTATTTTATGGAAATAGGTGTCATGGCTTTATGGTATATACAATATTGAGTTGTTGATATCAAACATAAAAAAAAGCCACCATTGTAACCTTTAAAAATTGAAATACACCTAAAATGCCGCCATTTTAACCTTACATAAAAAAATGTCACCCAATTCCTATGTATTTACAAATCTAACAGCTAATTTTTGCATTTTACATTTCTACCACCTAAATCTTTCATATCACATAAAAAATACCATCATTTTAACTTTTAAAAAGTGAAATACAACTTTCATGTATATGTAAGGTGGCATATATGTAAAAAATGAAGTTGTAGGTGTCAAATATGTATAATAATTGTCTCCATACAAACGCTCCACATTCTCCATAAATTTGCTACAACAACAACGGACAAGGGAGTGGTCTCTATTTCATTTGCATTTACAACTCATTTACATTTCATTTTTACCTGTTATAATATAAAATTTATGATGTATGGTTTCTGTGAGGGTGTAAGAAAAAGTATTACGATGTTACTCTGATAATTCACTCTATATCTATTTTGCTCTCATGGTATCAGAGCAGGCTTCCGGCCTGAAAAGGGACGATCGTGTTGCAAATACTAGGGAAGCCTCTCGCTCCTTAGCCATCTACTCCTAAGCGGCCTCTACCAAAGTCAGCTAGGGTTCTCTAACCCCTTTTTGTGTAAGGTACATCAAATCTACCCCTCTGTGAGTCCAGTTCATGGAAGACTCAGAGAACTTCAATCTACTCTCTTCCCAACATCTAGCCATCAATGGATCACCCTCCCTCAAATTTCTACTGTCCCACAACGAGCTTCTAGCTCAAAAACAACTAACATCTGACAACTATCCCATATGGCGAGCGCAGATATTGTGAATTTTCACTGCTAACGGATTCCTTGGCTTCCTGGATGGCTCTCACGTGTGTCCACCGCAATCCATTGCTGAACTGAACAATCCTAATGCCCAAAATCCTCAGTTCACAACATGGACATAGACTGATCAAAACCTCTCGGGAGCCCTGTTCTCCACAATTTCACGTCAATCCTACTTTATGTCCTTCAACTTCGCACATTGGCTGAGTTATGGCAGACTCTTGGACAACGCCTCCAACCTGCAAACTGCTCCAGGGTAATTAGTTGAAGAATGAACTTCATCACCAATGAGATCCAATACGATGGCGTAGTCCTCTCAGAAATAAAAACTACAATAGATAGTATCTCAACAGTTGGAGCTCACCTCGATCGAAAGGATGTTATCCTATATACCCTAAATGGACTACCAATTTCCTACCAATCCTCCAAAACCTCCATTCGCACCCAACTCCAACCCATTCACTTGGACGATTTCTACTCATTATCGTGCAGTGACTCCAACTAATCCAAACATTGCACTATTTGCTTCCAAGAACCAATCCAACTTCAACTATAGGGGTCACGGTCGCAACTCAAGAGGAGGTCGCTCTACACCGTGATCGACTACTGTATGCCAAATTTGTCACAAAGTCAGACGCTCTGCTTCGACTTGCTGGCATAGGACCAATTTGACTATGTACCACCACAGTCGCCATAAGTTCTCATAGCACAGCTTCATGGTTGGGTTTTAGATTCTGCAGCTACTACACATTTGACTTCCGACACCAACCAACTTTAGGAGCTAAAAACACTCACCACACGCAAGCGCATAGTCATGGGCAACAGCCACTTGGTTCCTGTTCAACCGACGAGTGACGGCCTCCTTCCCGCTCCACACCGTAAGCTTCAATTACAACATATCGGCTACTTATCTTCTTTATCTCATAACCTCCTTTCAATCCATAAAATAATCACATATAACAAACTCATTATCTCTTTTAACCCCTCTGGTTTTTCTATCATTGATCCATAGACTAATCGAGTTCTACTCCAAGGCCCTAGCTCCCATGGGCTTTACTTCACTCCAGTTCTTTCCATCACTCTCCATAAATCAGCCACTTCCAATATTTGGCACAAACGCTTGGGGCATCCACATCCAGCCATCATCAGCACCATCTCCAAAACACGGTATTTGCATATTTTTCCTTCTTTAACTGTATGTAATACATGACGACTTATAAAGTCACATAAGCAATCGTTTAGTTCTAGTTCACCGCATAGATACAAGAAGTAGAACTTCTTCATTCCGATATATGGGTCCCTACATGACTATCTCACTTCAAATGGAACGATTCATCAATTTTGCTGCCCATATACCCCGGAACAAAATGGGGTGGTGGAACGTAAACATAGACACCCTATTGAAACTACTCGCGCTCTACTTCATGATGCCCATCTATCTTATACATTTTGGGTTGATGCTATTTTCATTGTTGTCTACCTCATCAACAGAATGCCCACCAAAGTCACTGGTCATATTTCCCCTTACCAAAACATACATGGTACTCCTCCCTCCTACTCTCATCTCAAAGTTTATGGTTGCACCTGTTAACCCTGGTCCAAGTCTCAATCACCTAATGAGCTAGCACCTAACTCCATACAGTGCATCTTCATTGGTTACTCATCCACCCATAAAGGATATCGGTGTTACAACCCATATACCAAGAAAATTATCATTTCTGATGTATGGTTTCTGTAAGTAAGCAAAAATATTCGATACTACTCTGATAATTCTCTCGGTATTTTTTGCTCTCAATGTAAACACACAGGAATTGAGTGTTATGTATGTGAATCTTCCTAAAAAAAATAATGCAATTAGTAAAATTAATTAGTTTGATAAATGCAGTTAGAAATCAATATTGGCACTAACCTCTCAAACCTTCTCATATGTAATGATTTCAATTTCGCATGCAAAATGAGCGCAAATGAAACCAACATTTTCTTCATCATGTTTTCTATCTACAAGAAACCAAACGAGATCATATTTGCAAGTTAGGGCAAACAATGTGGAAGATGCATGAGAAATCAATGATTTTTAACACTTAAAAAACAAACTTGGAGCATTAAAAATGGAAGTTTAACAATTTTTTTTAATAGCCAAGCTAGATGCTATCTTCCTGACAGTAAATCTTAAAAAAAATATCAACCATATAGACAACGAAACGGTATTTGCATAATCAAATTGCCTCAAAAATGATGTCAGATACATACCTGATTCCCCTGCTACTTCCACCCCAGTCACAATAGCTCACTATCAGTTTCTGAAGCTGCCAAACTCCCCGCAACGCCATCTATTCTGAAACCATGGTCATCAACCAGCAAAATAAGATATAAATCTAAAAAGGATAGTTCATTTCACATATACACATTAAAAATCAATAACCCAAAAGGCTGAAAAACAAAGAGATCCAAAAATATTGTAATGATACAATGGAACAGAAAACTTAAGTGCTTTGCTTGGTTAAAGCCCTATCTCAAGATCAAGCCTAGTCTCTTCTATTCCATAAAAAAAAGCAATAAATCGATAAAAAACTGAAGCATTTACAGACATACCACCTAAGTCAATGTATTTACATCTCTACATCTAAACTTTACTTATTACATTTATACCACCCAAATCTTTCATACAACATCAAAAATACCACTATTTTGAAGATGTCATATATGTAAAAATTAAACTTTAGGTGTTAGATATGTAAATGCATAGAAATTGAATGGTGTGTATGTAAATATTCCTAAAAAAAAATATAAAATGGAAAAAAGCCTTGCAATAGCACATGGGAGGAAGGAATAAAGAATCTTGAGCCCTACAATAATAAATACGATAAGGTCTGGGAATGAGCTTAATAGAACTGTGGGGAATGAATAAGATTTGGAAAATGGAGACTTCATTGTAATGAAAATACCAGAAATATCATTCAATTATAGAGAGGGTGCGGGTTGTTCCAGGTTAAATAGAACTGGCAAACTGCCCTATTCCAACCCAATCAAATAATTGAAATACTCTCCCTGACCCTAACCATCTAGGTTTGGCTGGGCTGATACCACATAAAGATAAGTCTCTATCAGGGTTGGTTTAGGCTAGGAAATAAAACTTCTTGATAATTCAAGAATTCTAATAATTCTTTTCTTTTTTTTTTAAAGTTAAATTAATTTTAAGGAATATCTACTAGCCATTTCTATACATAATATTTATTTTTATTCTTCCCACTATCTCTATGTTTACCCCCTCAATTCATTATTTTCTAAACAAATTTGATTATTTTCTAGTAACATCTGTCTACTAGAAAATTATAAGTAGATATTATACGGCGTACATTGAATTCTCTCAATTTGATATTTTATAATCGAGCTAAAAATTAAATAGGGCTAGCCCATTGACCACAGGATTGGCTTATAGTGGGATTTATTGGACTTAAATAAATGGATTAGTGGGCTTAAATGGGTCATTTAAAATAGCTAATTCTTTGAAAGAGCTGAACCAATAAGCACATCAAAATTTATTAAAGACCTATTTAAATCTTATCATGGTACTTTAAGAATATGATAAATAGTATAAAAATTGTATAATTTTTAAGATATCAAATAAAAAAAGCCAACTGGTCGTGATAGACTCAGGATGTGAAAATGAGCTCATCCCCCAATTCATTTTACAGACACATGTCCTTCAAACAATCCTAATGCTAAAAAAATCACAAATTACTGATGAGGTCGAATCTTATAGTTGTCAAGGGAAAGTTCATAAAGCCTTCAAAAGGCCCTCATAATTATACCTATTATGCAACACCTTAATGACTTTCCAAATTTTAACGACTGAGATATAGAAAAATTTGAGGGTAATGAGCTTTTTTATTGTAATGATAATTTCAACTTAGATATAGAACAATCAATTAATATTTACAAGTCTGTAGATAGTTTTATAGAGGAATCTGAATTTGAAAGAAAATTGATTTTAATTTAAAAGTGGAACAAAGATTGAATCTAAAAGCTTTAAAGCAACTGACAGAATTTGTTCAGAGCCTTTTTATTGGTTCATCAAATCATTATTCAAGTAGTCGGTGAATTCCATAAGCATATATTCTATGATTTTGTCGTATTATGTGTTGTGCCTTTGCACACATTAAATACTAGTTTTCAAATGAACTTTATCATACATAATAAAAATGGTTATCAAGAAAGCTAATTATAGTCTTCGAAACCTTTTTTTACAAATTTTTATAATTCGCTTGTCAATATTTTGTACTTGATTTCTCTAATGAAATGGTAGAAGTGAATTTTAACTCCATTGGCCTTCTAAAGAGATGCCATCACTCTTACTCAGTTTTCCCATCCAAGAAATTAATATCATCTGTCATCCAATTGATGAAGTTCAAGAAAAATAGAATACTACTGAAATATTTAAATTATTTCATGATTAGCTTTTTTCTTGTCCCTTATTATTTTCATTGAATTTATTAGTAATGAAGTTGGTTGGCAAAAAAATAATAATAAAATAATTGACTTGACAGATAAATATAAGATCATTTCCAAGCTTGAAAATAGTGCAAGTAATTTAACTATCTTGGCAAGGTTGAATAAGCTAAAATGCCATAAAAGAAGCCTTGTCATTATGAACATTTTTCTCAAATCACTAGCTTTATCCCAACCATTTAAGATAATCCTAGCTGAACATCTTACATCATATTTTCAGATGATACTTCACAAATATTTTATATGAGAAAATAAACAACTTAAAAAGCCAGTTTGCTTCCTTTCCTCTACCCTCTTCTAAATAAAAAAAGATTGGTTGTCCATAAGACTTCATATTATGTAATAATATGTAATTATTTGCAATAAAGCAACAAGAATACTACCAATAACATGGCATTATGAAATATATCGAACAATTATAGAAACTTAAATAAAAGTTAAAACGACAAGTAAATATAAGCACAAATCCAAGCTTATAAATATTAGTGTAAGATAGCTTCCTATCCCTAGAGATTAAAAAAGTTAATAGAAATTTCATAAAAAAGAGCCCTTAATATTTAAAGTTTTTCCTCCAAATCACCATTATTAGTCTTATCCAAATTATATCAAAATCCCTTGAAGCATCCTACAACATATTCTCATATGATAGTTTAATATTTTAATATGAAAGTGAACCATATAAAATCCCATTTTGTGAAGGTCTTTATAACCTATCTTAAAACAAATAATTGCACACAAAATATGCAATTAATTGTAAGAAAATAAGAAGAAAACGATTATTGAGCTGGGAATCTGACACTTCATAAACTAAAAATGAAGTTATAGACAAAGAGATTAAAGCAGCAAACACGATGAGTAAATATAAGCATAAATCGACGGTTACATTAGCTTAATGTCTCTGCGAGGTTGCACATACTAGATGACATGTCATAAACAAATAAAGAAGCATTGCTATTGTAAAAGATCCAAAACTATCTTTATCTCCATCACCATTATAGTCATTAGTCTAGACCAGTCATTTGGGATTGGCTTTATTAATCCTCATTTTCTATACAGTACCATTGAGTGTGGCATGAGGTGTTACCTATTGCATATTTACCTTCCAAATCCCTTTACCTGAATTTCATCTACCTGGCTATTGATGCATTTTGAACCCATTGAATGCAAGGATGTCTAAAGACAATACTAAACATGATTGAAATCCTAATTTACATTGAGTATTGAAATACAATACGAAAATTCAGCATGAGAGACCGCAAAAATTATAATTTGAAAAACTTAAATGACCTTTTAGTTAACATTACTCCAGTTTCCAGAATTTTGATCGTATGCATTATAGCAGAGCCTGAAAAATTAAATAAAAGGTTCACTCAAAGTGGCAGATAGAAATTCGAACTCCCGAAGAAAAACTAAAGCAAATTAAATTCCAAATACTTCTATTTTCTCTCATAAACAAATCTAAATTCCTTAACAATACTTCCTGAGATGTTATACTAAGTTTTAACCAAAAAATTGTTACACTAAATTACTTAGTAAGAACATATAGAGCTAAAACACTAGTTTAAATTACTTCCTCTCCAGAGAATTCACTATGTAAGGTGAAAAAAGTTCATGAAACCTTCAGACATTAGAACTGCATCTCGTATATATACTTCTAGTTAGCGAAAGTTTTTACAATGAAAATTAGATGTATGTAATATTATTATTAATGTTATTGGAGGGGGGAAAACACAATATCAGTTGAAGAAACATTCCGTAAAATTTCCTAAATTTATGTCCACGCTATGGTAGCGGATTTGAGCAGGATTTGGCAAGGCCAACTTTGCAGCCTACAGAATCTTAAATCCCGTTTCTCCTCCGTTTTGCCTTGGAACCCAGATTCAGCAAATCCGATTGATAGGATGATTTATGGGATTTAGTCTTGTAGAGATATTGAAGAGCGCGAAGGAGCGTAGGGGGAAGAGAAAGTTACCCTCGTTTAAGAATATTACTTCTCCTTCGCACACTGCTCGCCGGTGTTCCCTTCAGCGCCGTCCGTACTCGCTTCGGCCGCGACTTACCTGCTCTCTAAGCGCTCGACTGATCTGTATAGACGTGTTGCGCCTCGTGATAAGGTATGGAAAAAATATTATGAAATCACTGTGAAAACAGACGCTAAGACAACCTAACCCCCAACGACAACAAAGCCTTAATCCCACCTTTTTTCTCCATTGGGTCCTATTTAGTGTCATATTTTCATTTAATTCTAATAAATTAAGATCATTTTTAATACAATAAGCCCAAGTCTTCCTAGGTCTATCTCTGTCTTTCTTAACACAAGTCGAATCTAAAACATCTACTCTCCTAATCGGATCATCTAATGGTCGACGTTTTTTTTTACTCCCCCGTGGGTTGGGACCCAACCCGCGGGGGAGTAAAAAAAAAAACCGCCCAATAATACGGAGAATATTCTCACTTGTGTTATTCATATGTTATTAAGTATTATCTATGTGTTATTGTGTGTTATTTATGTGTTGTTGATGTGTTATTGTCTTATAATATAGAAAAAACCGCGCAGTAATACGGAGAATATTTTCCCTTGTGTTATTCATATGTTATTAAGTATTATCTATGTGTTATTGTGTGTTATTTATGTGTTGTTGATGTGTTATTGTCTTATTATAACACCAAGAATATTCTCAAGATATTAAAACACATGAATAACACACGATAACACCTGATAAAGGGAATATTCCCAACAGGGAAAATAACAACGCAGTAACACGGGAGAATATTCTCCTCTGTTTTATTCATGGGTTATTGTGTGTTATTGATGTGTTATTGTGTTATTATAACATCAGGAATATTACCAGGACACAATAACACGTGAATAACACACAATAACACATGAATAACACGGAGAAATATTCTCCGTGTTACTGTGTCGTTTTTTTTTCTCAGTCGCGCGGGGTGTCGTGGCGTGATTTCATTGACTACGCACGTTACTTTACGTGCGTAGTACTGATGTAATATTTTTTTCCATGATAAGCCTTGTTTGTTTGATTGTGAAAAAAATATAAATGTCTGCTTGAGGAAAAAATTTTCCAAGAGGAGCGCAGACAGTTTTGTACAAGAATAAAATATTAAAAAATAAAATTATTTACAACTTACTCGGCTCGAACCTTTTCAAAGTGAAATCTTTCAGGTTTTTGAAATTGTTCATGGTGCAGTATTATCAAGGGGTTATTGTGGCTTTATTTAAGCGATTATTGGAATTTTTGGATGGGTTTATTGAAGTATTATTGAATGGTTATTGGGGATTATGCTATCAATTTGGCTCGTTGTTCGCAAACAGCTCGTTGTTCGCGAACAGCTCGTGTTCGGCTCGTTAAGTAGCTCGTGTTCAACTCGTTCGTTAAGCCTAACGAGCCGAACACGAACAAATTTTTAAGCTCAAAATGTAAACGAGCCGAACACGAACAAAAGTTTGTTCGCTCTTGTTCGGCTCAAATTGACTCGAAAATAAATAAGTGATGCAGGCATTGAGATCCTAGTATTTCACGATAACAAAAAACTACGATCAACATAAGGTTAGATTGATAATTTTCAAAATGATTATATTGCATGAGTATCCGTTTAATATTATTGAACATATATAGTTTAATATTCTATTGAAATTCTTGAACCCTAATTATGAGAATGTTTTAAGAAATACAATAAAAAATGATTGTATGAAATTTTTTGAGTTTGAGAAAGAGAAGTAAAAAAAAAACTAATTTAAGGATATTCATATGTTTTCATTAACATCTGATTGTGGGACATCAAATCAAACAATATGATATATGTGTCTAACTGCTCACTATATTGATCAATCGTGGAAGATTCAAAAACGAATATGTCGGTCGCCATGCGGCTAGGTGCGGTTTAATTTAGTGTAATATAATGTTTAGAAATTATGTATTTTAATTTAAAGAAAATGGGGTCAAATTGATCTCATTGATTCCTACAGTTTGGATAATCGAGCTAACCACGATTAATGTACCACCCTGAAAGGTAATACACTGCTTGATAATGAGCTCAATTAAATAAACTATAGAAATAAATGACTTCCGTTTGATCTGCAAGTTTGCATGATGACCGACAGATTCCCCTATTTGATATGGGAGTCAAATAGGGTTTATTTTAAGTCTGGGTTCTTTTAAGTTCCCTATAAGCGCAAGCCCCTATAGTTAATTACATCTTAAGCAAACGAATCACTTCAGAAAACTCTCGATAAAAATCAGGAATCTTTTGTTTTCATGAGTTCAAAAGGAAGGGTTTTCGACAAACATGATTATGGAGTTCTCAATAAGGATTGGTTCAAAAGTGAAAGATTTTGTTTTAAGAATCAAAGGAAGATAGTAGGGGAGATTAAGGATCCAAGGTAGGTTCCTGGTATTCCCCCAAACTATCCTAATGTTTGGCTCGATTTAAGATGATATTAATTTAAGTTAACTCTTGTCAGTTTTATTAATTAGGGCTTAGATTTGTGTAATGATGGTCTACAGAAAAAGCCTAGAAAGATAGGAGGTTTTATGTTGAGCGGCTACCTCAGAATCCTAAAACAAGTTAGGACATACTGCATGTCGGGACTATGCAGGGGCCTAATAAAAAGAGAGGTTTATGTCATAAAAGACAGCCTCAAAATCCTAAGGATTGTTATTTAAATTAAAGAAAGGGTCTTGAACGAGCTGCCCACGAAGTCTGGTCCGAGTTCCATACTGGAATGTCTTCAGGTCTTCAAGTCTGCAGCTCCTCCAATCTTATTATTAAAAGTTTTATTTGTTTCAATAATTTTAGAGTGAATTAATTAAAGGGTAGTGGAGGTATAGTTCAAACCTAGGCCAAGGCTAAGTTTACTTAAGCTAAGTAATTTCCTAATGTTATGATTTCTAGGTTCTCCCTGTCGGCACTATTTTTGGTGTGGGGTTTGCCCGTAAGAAGCTGTCGATCATCGGAATTGAAATCCCGTTGCCCGCTTCGGAAGGACGTTTTTTTTTTTTAAATTTTTGTTTTAAAAAAGATGAAGTCAAACTGACCCTATAATTTTCACAGTTTAGATGAAAGAGCGTTTTACTNCCTAAGGTGAGTTAGGGCTTAGATTGTACAACAGGATTGTACAAATACCTAAAAGATGTGTTTGAGGATTTAAGTTGCACTAGGCAAACAGCCTTGATATCCTATGATTGTTGTTTTAAAGCTAAGGAAGGATGTGTTGTTGTAAATCCTCTTACTGTAGAAGATGGCCAGGCTGCCCAGAGTGCTAGCTCCAAGCTCCTCGTTGTAGCAGAGTTTCAGTTTTAGAAATGACAAATCAAGTAGATGAGAGAAGTGTCATGCTTTGGAAAAGTCAAAAAATGATTTATTGACTTAGTTGAAGTTGATTACAGTGACACCGGTCAAGATCCCACGGTTCCGTCGTTCCGGCACGGGCATATTAAAGTTGATTAAAGCGACACCGGTCAAGATCCCACGGTTCCGTCGTCCCGGTAGCCATATTAAAGTTGATTAGAGCGACACCGGTCAAGATCCCACGGTTCCATCGTCCCGGCACCTCATATTAAAGTTTATTAAAGTGACACCGGTCAAGATCCCACGGTTTCGTCGTCCCGGCACTAATATTTTCTATTGGAATCACTTAGTCCAAATGAATTTACTAAACTCAACTTAATGAGTTCCATATTTTTTATTGGAATCACTTAGTCCAAATGAATTTACTAAACTCAACTTAATGAGTTCCATAGTATTAAAGTTGATTAGAACGACACCGGTCAAGATCCCACGGTTCCATCGTCCCGGCACCACTACAAGTTGATTAAAGCGACACCGGTCAAGATCCCACGGTTCCATCGTCCCGGCACCACTATTGAATTTTATTATGGGCATATTAAAGTTTATTAAAGTGACACCGGTCAAGATCCCACGGTTCCATCGTCCCGGTACTACTATTTTTCATTGGAATCACTTAGTCCAAATGAATTTACTAAACTCAACTTAATGAGTTCCATAATTTCATCTAGACCGTGGATCACTTAATCCAAATGAATTTACTAAACTCAACTTAATGAGTTCCATAATTTCATTTAGACATCACTTAGTCCAAATGAATTTACTAAACTCAACTTAATGAGTTCCATAATTTCATTTAGACCTTGGGAAGCCTCGTTACACTTAGTCCAAATGAATTTACTAAACTCAACTTAATGAGTTCCATAATTTCATTTAGACCGCACCTCGTTACTAAACTCAACTTAATGAGTTCCATAATTTCATTTAGACCGTGGGAAACTTCATTAGCAATGTAAGGTTACCTCCTGAATTCCATAATTTCATTTAGACCGTGGGTCCAAATGAATTTACTAAACTCAACTTAATGAGTTTCATAATTTCATTTAGACCGTGAGTTAGTCCAAATGAACTTACTAAACTCAACTTAATGAGTTCTATAATTTCATTTATACCGTGGAAAAACCCAAATGAACTTACTAAACTCAACTTAATGAGTTTCATAATTTCATTTAGACCGTGGGAAAGTCCAAATGAATTTACTAAACTCAACTTAATGAGTTCCATAATTTCATTTAGACCGTGGGAATAAATGAATTTACTAAACTCAACTTAATGAGTTCCATAATTTCATTTAGACCGTGGGAAGCCTCCGGTCAAGATCCCTCGGTTCCGTCGTCCCGGTATCACTATTTTCTATTGGAATCACTTAGTCCAAACATTTACTAAACTCAACTTAATGAGTTCCATAATTTCATTTAGGCCGTGGGAAGCCTCATTAGACTTACTAAACTCAACTTAATGAGTTCCATAATTTCATTTAGACCGTGGGAAGCCTCGTTAGTACTAAACTCAACTTAATGAGTTCCATAATTTCATTTAGACTGTGGGAAGCCTCGTTAGCAATCACTAAACTCAACTTAATGAGTTCCATAATTTCATTTAAACCGTGGGAAGCCTCGTTAGCAACTGCTACGATTCCCTCGTTCCGGCACCACAATTTTCTGATTAGAGCGACATCGGTTAGGATCCTATGGTTCCCTCGTTCCGGCACCACTATTTTCTATCGCGGTTAGGATCCTACGGTTCCCTTATTCTAGCACCACTATTTTCTATTGGATTCACTTAGTCCAAATGAACTTACGAACTCAACTTAATGAGTTCCATAATTTCATTTAGACCGTGGGAAGCCTCATTAGCAACCGTAATCCCTCATTCCGGTTGGTTAGGATCCTACGGTTCCCTCATTCCGGCATCACTATTTTCTATTTGATTCACTTAGTCAGGTTAGGATCCTACGGTTCCCTCGTTCCGGCATCACTATTTTCTATTGGATTCGCTTAGTCCGACGGTTCCCTTGTTCCGGCATCACTATTTTTTATTGGATTCACTTAGTCCAAATGAACTTATGAAACCGTCGTCCCGGCACCACTATTTTCTATTGGAATCACTTAGTCCAAATGAATTTACTAAACTCTCGTCCCGGCATCACTATTTTCTATTGGAATCACTTAGTCCAAATGAATTTACTAAACTCATATTAATGAGTTCCATAATTTCATTTAAACCGTGGGAAGCCTCGTTAGCAACCGTAGGTTACCTTCATGAATTCCATAATTCATTTAGACCGTGGGAAGCCTCGTTAGCAACCGTAGGTTACCTCCTTCGAGGGGTTCCCGATCTTCCGATATAGACGTTTTATTTATTTTGTTGTTGTAGTTTGGATGTTTGTGATTAAATTTTGAGTTATTTTATATTTTGAAATGTTGTGAGGTATTTTTGTTTGAAATTTTGTTTTTTGGTTTTT
>JXCR01032053.1:17738-34349 GCA_002079205.1 Phalaenopsis hybrid cultivar | reverse complement strand
CTGTTCAAACTTTTGGGTAAGCCCATGAAACACTTTCTTTAGTTTGTAGATATGATTGGGATGATCATGATCCTCAAATCCTGATGATTCTTAAATGTGGTAGGTTGTTCGATGTACACATCTTCCTCAATGCTTTGATTTAGAAATGTACCCTTTACATCTATTTTGTACTATTTAAATCCTATGAAACAAGTAAAGGCTAGGAGCAATCTGAGAGCTTCTATTCTAGCTATCGACGTAAAAATCTCTTCAAAATTTATACTCTATTTTGCTAGATAATTACTAATTTAGCATTGTTCTAACTTATAATATCTAATTCATTCAGTTTATTTTTCAAGCCTCATTTAGTTGTAATTATTGATTGTTCATTTGGTTTTGGGATTAGTATTCTTAAATGATATATTATTTCTAACAAACTAATTTATTTCTTTGTATATTGTTGATTGATCGTTTGGATCTCCCAAATTTTTTTTAGGGTTTGCTCGTGTTGTTTTGTCAAATCTTGAAATTAATCATTGACTTTATCTTTATCAATGTTCCACTTAAGATTAAGCTTCTCAAAAACTTTCATATCAATATATCTATCCTAGATTCATCAAATATTTCATGCATAGTTCATTCTATACTTAAGGTGCTTTTATTAAGGATTTTATAAGCTTTATTAGATGATGAATTTCCCAAGAATATAGCTTTACCTTACTTTAAAATAAAATTTCATTGGTTAAGGTGCTTTATTAAGAATAGATCAAATAATTGCTTTATTTTGTAGCACAACATGTAATATTCACAACCTCTCCACTAAAAAATATTTTGATAATCGATTGTCATTCAATATCAAGTTTAAATTAACGTTTTGAGGATAACAAATATGTATTGGCAAGTATCTAATTATTCTATTTAGAATGTCACCTCAATTAAAGTCATGATCTAATAACACTTTAAGGTTATGGCACAAACCCAATGGATGTTTGGGACGCGTGGTGAGATGGGTTTGATCAATTTCTAAAATTTTGGACATTTTCACGAATTCAAATAAGTTCTAGTAATTCAACTTCCTGTAAAAAAAATATCAATCTACGTAATGTTATTTATTTAGTAATTGTTTTTTTAAGGAACTGACCAACCAAGCTACTGTAAAATAATGTTGCCATTTTGGGTTTAGTGGTGTTAAGTGTCAACCCACAACAATTTTGTTCTTCCTCTCTAGTATTTGCTGTCAATGATGGATATTTGATCATTAAATTTTTTTTTCCCTAGCAATATTTTGATATTATTCCTTACACTGTGTGTGTATATAGTCTATTCAAAGATGTGCATGTCCATCTATTGCATTTTCATGTAAATTAAGTTGAAAACAAAAGGTGAAACTTCCCAATGNAACACTTTAAGGTTATGGCACAAACCCAATGGATGTTTGGGACGCGTGGTGAGATGGGTTTGATCAATTTCTGAAATTTTGGACATTTTTACGAATTCAAATAAGTTCAAGTAATTCAACTTCCTGTAAAAAAATATTTTTAATGTGTTTAGTGTTTGTATGTATAGCATATTTTTAATGTGTTTAGTGTTTGCATGTATACCAAATATTGTTCTCGCCACCCGCAGGCTTCTCTGTACAGACAACCATCTATTTATCTCACTGGCTAAAATCCCATATCTGATTATTGATTTTTCTCTCATGGAAATCCCAAATCTGACAATTGATTTTCTCTCTCTAATTGAAATCTCAGATTTGAGATTTGATTTTCTCTCCCTAGTGGCCCAAATATGAAAATCATTTTCTCCATAGTAAAAATCCTTCATCGGAAACAGACAACTTCTAACATGAATCCCTAGAGAGGCTTCTACAGTCCCCTCGTCATAATAAACAAATACGACATTAAAGTTAACTTTTTCCTCTTTAGAAGTTTCTACTGAATGTGAACTTAGAATGTTGAGTTCCACAGAATCTGAAATCTCTTCCCACATCACCAATTAGAAGCTGCATGGAAACAATTTTCTTCATTGCTCCCAATCGGTCTTCATGAACATTTGTGGTAAAAGAAAAGATGATCATCTTGCCGAGAAACAACATGCACCAGAATTTACTAATCCTAAATATCAGACATGGAAGATTGAAAATCATATGATCATTAGATGACTTGTCAACTCTATAACCACAAAAATTAAAGAAAATTTCTCCGGTACAAAACGACAAAAAAAAAATGGGATGCATGGAAATGCCCCAAAATATAATCCAACTGAAAGCATTGGNTTTGATATTATTCCTTACACTGTGTGTGTATATAGTCTATTCAAAGATGTGCATGTCCATCTATTGCATTTTTCATGTAAATTAAGTTGAAAACAACAGGTGAAACTTCCCAATACTACTGCACTAATCAGACGATCTGTTCACACTGGCCTGAAACTGAGATTAATATTAAACACTTACATTGAGATTTAGCTCTAAAGTGAGCTAATTTGCTTGAAAAATATATGGAAGATTTACATACTTAACACCCAATTCTTATACATTTACGTATCTAACACCTAAACTTTACTTTTTACATGCATGTCACCTTACCTATGCATGAAAATGTATATTTCACTTTTTAGAAGCTAAAATGGTGGTATTTTTTATGTGATATGAAAGATTTGGGTGTTATGAATGTAAAAAGTAAAGTTTAGGTGTTAGATACGTATATACTGAGAATTGGATGGTATGCATGGAAATGCCCCAAAATATAATCCAACTGAAAGCATTGTTCCATAAAGAAACTTTAGGTGTTACGTATGTAAAATTCTTATACATATGAATTATGTGGTATGTATGTAAATTCCCAGAGAAAAGGGGGCGTTTACATACATACCTCCCAATTCATATGCATTTACTTGTTAACCCCTAAAGTTTAATTTTTACATTTATACTACTCAAATCTTTCATATCACAAAAAGTGAAATGCATTATGTTGTGCATGGGTAGGATAAGATATATATAAAAATTGAAGTTTAGGTGCAAGATAGCTAAATACATAGGAATTAAGTGGTATGTATGTAAATATTCCAAAAAAATCATGAAATGACCAGCCATTGCATAGTGGTATCTCTCATGTTTCGTAGTACTTCTTGAAAATCAATCCGAAGTAATTGTTAATGATGAATATTATGTTTTATAGATTTGGTATTCTGTGTTTTTTTTCTATTATTTTCTTGTAACGCATATTGTCTTTAACCATTAATAGTATTCTACAATCTAATAGTGCTGTCTTTTTGCTATAATATACCAATATGAATTTGAGCTTTCATTTTTACGGATACCATTTTGTTAGCTTGTAATTAATAATATTCTAGAGAACCAAAATGGCCTTATCATGCATCTTCTTTCTATGGCGCTTTGGACTAATGTGGGAACTCCCTATTGATGAGTGAAGCCTTCTTAATATTTCAGCTCTATTTGGGGCAACTTTCTCACGTTTGATTTTCTTGTAGCAACCATGGTCCTGTTTAGCTTTTGCTTTATTGATTTTTTTCAAAAATTTCTACCATGAGAAATAATTTTTACTAACCATGTTTATAGATTGTGATAGTTATAAAATAGGGGCATTTAAATACATAGTGCCCAGTTCCTATGTATTTACATATCTAACACTTAGGCAATGTATGGCTATAACTTGAATTTACGTTAAATAGTATTTATCAAATCTAGTAAATCCTCTGTTCGATGGAGATGAGCTCACGAGCAGCTGTGGAAGAAATTCTTAAATCTGAATTCGCCTGACAATCAAATTTAGTAAATCCAGATTGATATTGTAAAAGAGACGGAACACCGGAAGAAAAAAAAAAGAAATCAAAAAAATTCAATTTAATGGGGCATCGGATTTAATTTTCATTTTTTCATGTCTAAATTCATGGCTAAATCCTATTAAAACTATGCTATCATGCACCCTCTTAAATTTACTTTTTTACATTTATACCGTTTGGATATTTCACATCATATCATATCGAAAAGATCACTATTTAAACTTATAAAAAATGATACACCTTTTCATGTATAGTTAAGGTAGCAATTTCTCAACAATTTCTTAAAAAATGGAAAATTTTCATATATGCCACTCAATTCTTATGTATTTACATATCTAACACCCAAATTTTGATATTTACACTTTTAACATCTTGATTTCATGAGCCTAGCTATTCATGAAAAGGGATATCCCATTCTTAAAAATGTGGTGATTGTAGTATATTTGATTAGATGTTAAAAGTTTGAGTGTTATGCCGTAAATATGAATGTCTAGATGTTAGATATGTAATTACATGAGAATTGGGTACTATGTATGTAAATCTTTCAATAATAATGGCCCTTCTTGTTTAAAAATAAGAAATTTATAGTAACCATAACAACTTTAAAAATAAAAAAAAACATATTTCTCACTGTATTTCTTCAACATCTTTTACAAAAAAATTGCAAATGCCCCAAAGAAGTTGTAGTTTTTTTTTCTTGATTTACAATTATAAACACTGTAATTGAACTTTTTAGTATTGCAAATCTATCCCAGGTTAGGCTCATGCATGAGGCTGGTTACGAACTCGGAAACTTGGACGCCACCCTTATTCTTCAGAGGCCGAAGCTGAGCCCGCATAAAGAAACAATTAGAACCAATTTATGCGGGTTGCTGGGCGCTGATCCTTCAGTCGTTAATCTCAAAGCAAAGACCCATGAGCAGGTGGACAGTCTCGGCGAGAACCGTAGCATTGCAGCTCACACCGTGGTGCTTCTCATGAGGAAATAACGGTCAGAATTTTCATCCCCTAATCTGTTTATTCTGCAACAAATAAATATATTGCATCTTTACCTTGTGCATTGGTTAAACTTCTAAATGTGCATATTATTTAATGATACACGTGTCATTAAGATTTGTCAAAATATCAATGACAGTGAGTTTTACTTTAATCATCATGATCAAATTTGTATTTTAATCTCTTTGCAGACAAATTAAAGTCTTTTTTATGCGGATAACAGGCTTTTAAATTTGTTTATTTGTTTGGTGCAAATTCATTTGAATGAGATTAGTAAGGAAACTAAAGCTTGAGTTTAGGCTCACATACAATTGTAAACATATATGTTGGTGTAAGAAATATCAAATAATTAGTTTTTTTATGCGGAAACACATGTTGGTGTAAACATATGTGTGTGTGTGTGTGCGCCGCCAGCTGTGACCTGTTGGTAGAGCAGCCTCTTTGAAGGTCTTAAATCCCCTCAAGTCACGGGTTTGAATCGCTCTCTGGCCAATTTGTAGGTAGTGAGGGCGGTCCTCGAATAGTTAGCTACGTGAAGGTGACTGGGGGCTCATATAATAGCCTCCGACCATTATTTTAATATATATATATATATATGAAGCATTTAAATACCTATCATATAATTCTTATTTATTTACATATCTAACGTCTAAATATTCATGGTATACAAGTCAAATTTTTAACATCATATTAAAAATACTATCACTATCTTTTGAGAGTGAAATACATGTTTTCCATGCATAGGTGTGTGACCCAAAAAATGTTATAAATGCAAATATCAAATTTTGGGTGTATGTATGTATGTATGTATATATATATATAGTCTTTGGTTTCATAAATTTTGAAACATATCCTAGAAATTTGAGCATTTTGGGAATTTTGGAAAATTTGGGGTTTAACGGGCATTTTGGTCATTTTAGTGAATTTTGGGTGGATTGCATGATTAAGATTGGCCTTAGTGGGATTTTGTGAAAAATTAGTGGCTTTGGTAATTTTGAATATTTTTTTTGGAATTTAGGGGTATTCCTCTAATTTTGAGATATTTTGGGAGAGTCTGGATTTTAGGGTGGATTAAAGTTAATTGGATGATGTGAGCATGCAAGCCATGAAAAGCCTCTTTAAAGCCATATGACCCTTATGAAAACTATTCTTGAAGGCTCTTCATGTTGGTCTCGGACATCCTAACCAAGGGTTAGGGACTTAAAACCACCCACATGAGTCCTTAAGAGAGTTAATGAGTGGTTATAGGCTTCAAGGGGGAGATGAGCCAATTTGGGTGAATTGATGGTTTTGGGTGTGTGATGGAACTTGTGGTGATTTTAAGTGTGTGTGTGCAAGACCAAGCCACCTTGGGTTGCCCTAAGGTTTATTGATCATATGAAAACTCATTCTTGAGTCTTCACATGTTGGTCTTAGCCATATCAAAATAAGGGCTTATGACCTCTCATGTGGGACCTTACAAGAAGAGTCAAGAAGTGTTTAGAATTTCTATGTGAGTCGGTTCCATCACTAATCTTTTAGGATAGTCAACAGAAAAGTCTTGTGGCTAGATCCTAAATTCTAGGAAGGACTATACCTCACCAAAAATGAGGTCAACAAACATTTAATTAAATTAACTTAACAATTAAAAGCATAGACCTTACCTCTACTTTCAATTTCATCGATCATTTATCAATCTCAAATCTAAATAATCTTTTTTCAACTCTTCCCAATGAAATAAATTTTAATATTAAGATTAATGTAATTATTTATATTATTTATTCTAATAACAGTATAAACTTTAACATTTATATTATACGCTCTTGTATTGACCTCCTCCCTTACTAGCACGCTTCTCCTTTCACATATAAAGTCGCTCGATGCGACAAATTCACGTGAGAACACCTTTTTGCGAGCTAGGGCTTGGCCTTCTTCCTCTACCGCTCACAACATCACTCACCTCGCTGGGGCTTTGGCTCTTTCCCTCTTGCACGAAGCCACTCAGTTTGGCTAAAGGTTACTCACACCAAACCTTCTATTCTCTTCTTCTTTCGCGCAGGAGGTCCTCAACATCTTCTTCTGCACTTCATGAGAGAAATCATGCTAGTTTTAATGTGATTATGTGGGTTTAGATGATAATCATTTCCAAACCTAATTGTAAGTCCAATCATGTCAGGATTGCTAGTAATGACAATATTAATTTTGGTAGTTATAAGAAGAATTTTTCTTGCCAACTCTNAGAAATCATGCTAGTTTTAATGTGATTATGTGGGTTTAGATGATAATCATTTCCAAACCTAATTGTAAGTCCCAATCATGTCAGGATTGCTAGTAATGACAATATTAATTTTGGTGGTTATAAGAAGAATTTTTCTTGCCAACTCCCAGGGAGATATTTAAGAGTGTTTCTCAGCCAGTGTTAGCATTGGTGGGTAGAAGAGTGGCAAAATTAATGGGCAGATTGAATTGATGGAGACTATTCACAGTCCTACCCTAGAGGTGCCCGTGCTTCCTACAAAAATCTTCAACAAGGAGGAGGGTCTCTTTTCGATCTATGGCCTCAATTGAGTGGACTTCTGGTTGTGGAAAGAATGGATTACCTGATAATGTTGGGAGTGAAATTTAGACTAGAAGACTGCATTTTTATGAATCTAAAATAAAGAGGAAGAGGAAAATGAGTAGGGATGAAGATGTAATTAAAACCGAGTCCAATCTTGAAAAAAAATTGAAGGAAAAGTAAGTAATCACAAAAAAATCACATTAATGGGCAATTTTCTTATGATCAAATTCATATATCACGTCGTAATTCTAATCTAACTTAGGGCTCGTTTGGCGGCACCGTATTGCTTTGGGGCGTTTTCAAAACGCCGACATGCCCGTTTATTTGGTGCGTCTTCGCTGTGTTTCTGGATCAGGTGTTTTCCTTTTGTATTACACATCGTCCGTAGATTCGACCCCTCGTCCCGCGTTCGGAGAAAACTTTTTACGCCTTTGCCCTTTTGTGATTACCCGACAAGAGGTGTTATTCGGGTCATATTGGGGTGTTACCGCGGTTCCGTGACAATAGTGTTATTGTCATTTACGCAGTGTTATTGGTTATTATGCGATGTTATTCACAGTGTTATTGTCATTTCCTTGGTGTTATTGGTTATTATGCAGGGTTATTGTCATTTTCGCGGTGTTATTGGTTATTCCGCGATGTTATTGGTTATTTCGTGGTGTTATTGGTTATTTCGTGGTGTTATTGGTTATATCGCGGTGTTATTTGCAGTGTTATTTCCATTTCCTTGGTGTTATTGATTATTCCGTGATGTTATTGTCATTTCTGTGGTTTTATTGTCATTTCCACACTGTTATTCCGCTATGTTATTGGTTATATCGTGATGTTATTGTAATTTTCACGGTGCTATTCGCGGTGTTATTGTCATTTCTACGGCGTATATTAAATGTATATTAATTTATTTAATATATAATTTATATATTAAATAGTTATTATTATATAATTTTTATTTAAGAAATATTGTTTTTAATATAATGTATATAACATATATAATATGACTTTTTATAATAGTATTACTTATAAATATATTTTTAAATAAATTTATAATTGTTATATATTTAAATTATTATTATGTTTAAAATTATTAAATATAATATTAAATTATATAATATTATGTAATGCATATTATATAATTAATTTTAAGTGATGTGTGTATCTTCTTTTTTTTATTGTTCTGAAGTGATTTTTTGTGTCTCAAGTATTGAATATATTGTTATAACAGTTCTGTTGTAAATAACATTACTGTTTAGGGACAGAATGATCATTTATCCATAAACAACTTCAAATCAGTTTTTTTCCAAATGCACAAACCAAAGAAACAATCAGTTTGTCAGGATCAGCTGCTAATCACCAACTTATCTGGATCAGGTATTTATCATCAGATTATCAATAATTTGCAGTTGCCCCAAACAAACTTTTAGGCTTCGTTTGGGGCNTTAAATTATATAATATTATGTAATGCATATTATATAATTAATTTTAAGTGATGTGTGTATCTTCTTTTTTTTTTTATTGTTCTGAAGTGGTTTTTTGTGTCTCAAGTATTGAATATATTGTTATAACAGTTCTGTTGTAAACAACATTACTGTTTAGGGACAGAATGATCATTTATCTATAAACAACTTCAAATCAGTTTTTTTTTCAAATACACAAACCAAAGAAACAGTCAGTTTGTCATGATCAGCTGCTAATCACCAATTTATCTGGATCAGGTATTTATCAGCAGATTATCAATAATTTGCAGTTGCCCCAAACAAATTTTTAGGCTTCGTTTGGGACAGCTACAACTTATTAAGAAGTTGTTGTGAAGCTGCTAAAAAATAATCTGATATTGCAAAAAGCTGTTGAGGGTATTACAAATTTTTTTTTTCTTGAAAAAATCATACCGCAGCTAGAAAACTTTTACCGCACTTGCCAGGAGAGGTGGGAAAACGCTGGTTTTAGCGGTAACTTTTCGAAAAAGTTACCAAAACACAATTTACCCAAACAGTAAAAACAATGGTACAGTGTCGCACCGCTGCGCCAAATGGAGCCTTAATGTACATAATTATTTGAAAATAGATATATTTATACATCAAACAATTAAATTAACAAGAATACAAAATTTTTCTCTATTTATTTGTGTGACGAAGAAAGAAAGCAACTAAATCTTCAAACCTCACATAATTAGAGGGCCCGAGTACAAATAGTGAAGTTTAAGGGTCTGTTTGAGGCAACTGCAATTTATCCAGCTTACCCTAATAATCTGCTGATCAACAATTTATCCTGATAAACTGACTAGTTGTTTGGTTTGTACGTTTCGAAAACAACTGATTCTGGATAAATGATCATTCTGCCTTTGTTCTGGATAAGTTATTTGACTTGCGTTTGAAAAATAGCTGATTTGCAGATTTTTGTGGATAAAGGCGCAGTGTTGTTGTTTACACTAGAACTTTAACGACTACGCATTTGACAGTTCAAAAAAAAAAAAATTATAACAATACAAAATTAATATAATTTCAATAATTTTATTTAATTATCAAAAATAAGTCAAATTTATTCTTACTGGCACATAGAAAGAACTGCAAAAACTAATAAAAAACTATTATTTATCAAGACATCTGGAAATTCTCATAAAGATTACTATTTCTTAAACATTGCCTTTACTTCCATCCCAATATGGAGCTACATACGATCTGCCCCACCATAGAACACAATATTATATTACATGCTTAATGAAAATGATCAGTGGTCAATTAAGCACTTCTCAAACTACCACGATATGGAAGCAACAGTTATCGAGAACAAAGTTCTATGACCCTCCAGGCTGCTCCACACTTGGCAGGTAATGAAAAGCATCGACTATAGTGAAAGTAAAGCATTATTTTCTGTATT
The DNA here is from genome assembly GCA_002079205.1 of Phalaenopsis hybrid cultivar. Taxonomy (NCBI): domain Eukaryota; kingdom Viridiplantae; phylum Streptophyta; class Magnoliopsida; order Asparagales; family Orchidaceae; genus Phalaenopsis; species Phalaenopsis hybrid cultivar. The sequence goes on along the minus strand of JXCR01032053.1, from coordinate 24,157 downwards.
GTTTTGCCAAGTTGAGAACAATGATAAGAGTTCATTCAAGAAAGCTTTACAGTACATAGTTTGTTGAATAAGTTCCACAAAGTGATAATGAGAATATAACAAATGCAAGCTAAATTTTCATCGATGACATTTACTTTACCAAAATGGTATTAGAACATAAGTAATTAAGTATCAATTAACATGATAAGGAAAAATAGTGACACAAATGCTCAATAATTATAAATCAATCCAATAATAAGTGCATAGGCATCACACTGAACAAAGGATTCAATTCAGTAATTGCTAGCTTGGCTTGTGTTGATGTAAAATTACTAATATTTGAGATTTAAAACTGTTCTAACTATATATATATATATAACAGGATCAAAAAACAACTTGTTCAACTCAATCAAGATAGTTAAAAGTTTTTTTAAATAAGATAATACAAAAAACATCTCCCATTATAAGAAATTCTCCATTTCTCGCAAATGTTTATAAAAGAAATGCCATTAACAACATTACAAACTACAAAGAAACTTCACAATTTCATGACTGGAGCTTTCAAGCTGGATAAACAACTGCAATCCAGATGCAATACATACCAAATAACAAAGAAAGAAACCCAAAGCTGTACAAAGCACCCAAACTTTAATATTAGCCAATCTCTTTGCATGCAGTAGCTTTGCAGGTTGTAAGGGCAAAAAACAAAAAGAAACCGTCATTTTTTCACTTGCTTATTAGCCTTCATCTCAGCAACAGCTGATTTGGCAAATGACTTCGCCAAAGTCTTCGATTTAACAGAATTCTTAGGATTGAGTGCTTTACGAATCTAAAGACAGCCAAAGCAGTTCCTAATGCATGCCCTGCAGCGCCAAGCCCTTCATGCGTTATGTCCGCAGCTTGTTCTCCATATCCAACAGTACCAAATCAGCCAGCTAAAAAGTAATTTTCAAATAAGACTGCTATTTCTGAAGTTCAATGATACAAAAATGTGGGGCATTTACAAACATATCACACAATTTTTATGTATTTACGTATCTCACACCTAAACTTTCATATTTACACACACAACATTATGGTGCTTTAAAACTGTGCTTCAAAACGTGTATTTCACTTTAAAAAATATGTAAACATAAAAGTTTAGGGGTGAGTTACGTAAAACATAAGAGTCGAATGTATAAGTTTCGATACAAAAATTTCAATTATCTCAAAATAATTGGAGTATTATCAAATGTAATTGCTAAAGAAATACTAGATAAAATATAGTTTCTTAAGAAAACCTATAATACTTTAATGGTGTAAAAAAATTATGCAAGGAAAGTTGTAATTAATTAACATTGCTAATTTCAAGTGGAAACAAAGGCATACCTGTGGGACACAAGCCCTATTGTCACAACTGATGATTTCTGCAACACATTCCTACCAATCACTTCATCGACATCAGAAACCTTACCTGAATAGGTAGAGAGAATCAACACTTAAGATAATATTTTAATTTTAATACTTAAAAAAACTAGATCAAAATCCAAAAGAAAGCCGTAATACAAAAGGCCAATGCCACTAAAAATGAAATATTTGGTATAAAGTCTGATTACTTGAAAGAAAAGGTGCCAAGAGGCATTAATAACAAAATTTGTGCAACATGAGCAAGCTCAGGGACTTCAAAAATATAGAAAGGGTTCTCAAAATATAGGATTCTCCTGTTGTCCAATTTGAATAAAACATATTTGGTGCGAAAACATCAACTCTGCAGCACTGAGTTTCATAAGATATATATACATTCCACTGCATTCTTATGTATTTACATATCTAGCACCAAAACTTCAACATAAATGCCATTTTACCTATTAAATGAAAAGGTGAATTATACTTTTTAGTCGCTTAAATGGTGGCATTTTTTATGCAACTTGTGATATTTGGATGCTATAAATGTAAAGAGCTATGTAGGTGTTAGATATATAAATGCATGAGCTTTGTGTGATATGTATGTAAATGCTAGAAAATAAAAACAAAAACAAAAACAAAGAGATTGATGTCTCCGGCTATCATTTTCGTTTGGTTTCCTCATTCAACCCTCCAAAACCCAGTGGAGAGGTTGGTGAACTAAAAAAATGGCCAATCTCCCCGGGAAAAAGAACCTCATTTTGTAAAAAATTCTCTTTTCAATAACAACAGAAAGTGTCAAAACTCAACCGCAGTAAAATCAAATAGAAGAAGGTGACGCAAAATGGCAACATACCAAATCCTTCCAGAGTAGCAAGGGCAATCTCCCCGGGAACAAGTCCGAAGAATTTCTTTCCTATCTTTGAATTTACAATCGAGCCCGTCATAAATCCAAAGAATTTCTTTCCAATAAGCTGCCCCAAATTGTATTTTTAAATTTTTAGTACAATGAATATAAAATAATTTGTATAACATTTACATGCAGGCCACCCGAAACTTTCTATTTAGAAATCAACCATCCTTCTTCGTCCATTTCTCATACTTTCACTCGAATATTAAAATTCACGGTAAAACTCCAACCCATATTTTTCATTTTTATTAAAATTATTTTTAAAATTCGATAGCTCAATAATTTCAAAATATTAATATTTCGGGTGGTTTGAATCTAATTATCCTTTTATTTATTTATCTTTTTTTTTAATAAAAAAAATTTAAAAGAGGGAACCTTAAGTCCCCGTCCTTTAAGGTATCGACTCAGTAGGGGTACTTGCTCCCGAGAAGCGAAGCGTTCAGAGGTGGAGAAGGACGGTAAGGTACAGAGAAACGTTGGTGATGAAGACGATCAAGGTGGGAAAGGGGAATTTATGGAATTCATGTGCCGAGACAGAAGTACATTCTTGTTTCAAAGCCAGGGCTTCTCCGAGGTATTATGGAGATGTTTGAAGTGCAGGAAGACGCTGAAAACTTCACGAAGCTCTGTGTGAGTCGAGTATTGACAATTTTTTTTTTCATCTCCTATCTCAGGATCCGCAAATGCTGCAACATCCAACTTGAAGTATTATTGGAAACCATGTTATATTTACTCGGCTCAATCTTAATTTTATTTTTATCAGATGAATTCTCCACCCTCCTGATTTTTACAACAGAGAGTCTATTTTTAGTCCGGTTCAAATCTTCTATCAGTTCGGCTATCATGAGGGTATTAAATATTTTAAATTTTTTATATTGAAGGGGGCAATTAGTTTTGCAGTTTAAGTTTTTTTAAAGCATATCTGTTGTCGGCTCCTATTCTTATAGGTAGGAGGATCAGAATTGTCGGGTTGATTGGACTTGTAGAATTTTATTTTAAAATTTGGACATTTATTTCAAAATTACTAGACACGTCAATTGTAGTCCTAGCAAGGAGGAAGATCAGAATAGTTGGGGTGAATTTGACATGTAAACTCTTATTTCAAGCTTACTAGACTCATTAGCTCTAGTCCTTGTGAGGAGGATGATCAGACTAGAGGGGTGGGGCTTACAACCCTGCCCTATAAACAAGGCGGCTGGATTAGCCCGTGTAACATTCTCGAACCCTTTAGTTGAGCATTCAATGCATTGGTTGGAACACATGCAAATATTTAACCTTCATATGAAAATCATAGTAAAATCATTATTTTTGTTGTATGCAAACTCAATACTAATAGACTTATAACATCATTCATTGACACCTTAATATTATTATTTGTTGGCACCAAGTAAGTTATAGCCAACAACATCAAGCATTTAGTTTTCTTTAATGTGGATTCATTTGTCATATGCTAATAGCTTTTTTTCTCAAAATAAAGCTAATTTGTTGAAGCTTAATAACAACAATTAACACTTCTTTGAAAAGATAAGCTATAATTGCAATTCATTTCAACCATTCATGTATAAAAAAATCAAAACAATTATGATAAATAAAGAGCAAATCAAAAAGTAATACCGACCAATTATGATATAAAAGATATATTCTAATTTAAACTCTTCTTGTAATTAGGCAATTGTTAAGTTACAATATAGAGATAAAAAATATTGCATATTTAAAAGTTATACTCATTTTTTTTTTTAAACATTTTAGTTGAATTCCGGGTATTTTTATGAACTACTTCCAAGATTTGAGTTGTTGCAAATGTATGAAAAATCTAAAACAAATACTATATAAACATACATATTATTTTTTGTAACAATAAATAATATACATATTATTTTTTTGCGATCGGAGATCATTGTCATAAATTATTTGTGACGAGTCTTTTAATGACCAGCATTGCAACAAAAGAAACAATCCCAAAAAAATTACAATTATAAATTCTTTGCAACAAGTTATTTGATACAAACATTGTCACAAGAGAATCGATCACATCGCTAATATGTGATAGGGAGGTCAATGCCTTTGCACTGCTTTTTGGTATGGCTAATTCGAGTGCTTGTTTGTTTGGTAATAGTTTGACGGGCTCGGACATGGATCACTCGTTATGTTCTCTTGGCTTGGTTAACCTTTGTCATTGGGTCGGGCGACATGCATCCGGTCGGCCTTCAACTCCAGTTAAGGAGGCTGCATTTGGTCTAGAAGGCAAACCCTTTGGTCTTCCATTGGTGGTCTCTTTCTTAATGTTATTTCCTTCTATTTAAACTTTTCGATCTTCTCGCAATTCGTGTTAGCCTATTTTAGATGCACAAAAATATATCATTTTTTAAGATTTTGCCAAATTATTGAGGAGAGCTCATTTGAAATATGGGCAAAATTTTTAAAATTACAATTTTTGAACTTTAATTTTTAAAAAATATTTATTTATTTATTAAAATTTTGTTAATTGAATTAAAATGTTAATTAATCATTATTTTAAGTTTAAGAAAGTAATTAAATAACATTAAATCACAAACTATATTAATTAGTATGAATTACGATTTTTCTTAATTAATTAATATTTGTAATGTTAAAAAACTAAAACACTGTCGTAACTTACAATATACGAGGAAATTATGATGAGAGTCTGTTGCGCATCCCACATCCATTGTAGCAATTCCTCCTCTTAACTCTCTTCTTTTCCTCTCTTCCACCGTCTCTCCACCTCTTAACATTAATTTGTGTCATGTTTGTGTGACGGGGGCTATCAAAACAACTTATTAGACGGTTTGGTCATATTAAACATTGACCATCTAATGATCAAGCTAGGAGAACAGATGTTTTAGATTCAACTTATGTTAAGAAAAGCAAAGGTGCACCTAGAAAGACTTGGGCATATTGTATAAAAAATGATCTGATTTTATTAGAATTAAATGAAAATATGACACTCAATTGGACGCAATGGAGAAGAAATGAATCATATAGGCGACCCCACTTAGTGGGATAAAGGCTTGTTGTTGTTGTTGTTGTTGTTGATGATATTAATATTATTAATTAATATGTAATTATTAATTAAATTAAATTTAATTTTGATTAAAGTATTTCTTAATTATTATTGCTTAATTTATGAAAGTAATTAAATAATTTAAATTTGAATCACAAAATATATTAAGTTGTTTGAATTAATATTTTTTAGTTAAATAACATTAGTAATTTAATACACAGTAGAAACCACATCTTAACTTACCCACATACTTGAACTTACAGCAATCCACTGCTACAGATATCGCATCCCCTCCATTGCCCGAGCCACCACACATACTTCCGTCCTCTTGGCCCTCTTCTTCTCTTCCTCTCTTCCTCTCTTCCACCGTCTCTCCTCCACTTAGCTCTGATCTGTGCCATGGCAGACTGGTTTGTTGGCCCAATCATGGATATGATCATCAACACTTGCTCTGATTACCTGCAAGATCAATATAGATGGCACACGGGCATGAAGGAGGAGCTCGAAAGGCTGCAACAAAACTACCCCAAGGTTCAAGCTGTCGTCTCTGCTTCCACCCAAGCACGGATCAGAAATCGAAACCCAGCACTCAACAGCTGGATCTGGCAGCTACGAGATGCCATCGATGAGGCAGATGATGTTCTGGATGACTTTGAGTACGAGAAGCTTGAAGAACAGCTTACCAGAAACAAGAAGCAGCAAAAGGTTGTGAAGGTTATGAAGAAAATTGGCAAACGTGCTCTCAAGATGGATCCCAATTTAAAGAGACTGGAGAAGGTTGTGAAGAAACTTGATAAAGTTTCAGCTGGGGTTAGTACTTTCCTTCATCTCATCGAAAACGCAAAGCAGGAGCAGCAGCAGCTGCAGCTTCAGGTGTACAGAGATCGTGAAACAGGATGCTTGCCTAAAAATGATCTCATCGGTCGAGGCGAGGAGATGGATTTTGTTATGCAGTGGTTGAGGAAGCCAACAAATGAAGATCCAACTCTTATTGCTAGCCCTACTCTGTACAAAAACATTTCTCTTCTATCCATAGTGGGTCTTGGCGGCATGGGCAAGACGACTCTCTTACAACACATCTATGAAGATTTGAAAGAAGAATTTGAACTGAAAATGTGGGTTTGT
>JXCR01032053.1:1999-15408 GCA_002079205.1 Phalaenopsis hybrid cultivar | reverse complement strand
TTTTGTCGTTAATTTTTTAATTTCAGTTGTAGTTAAAATTGATTTGTGATTTTGAAGTAGATAGCGAGCTCTTCTTATATAGCATTATACTTAAAATATTGATGATTTCCTCTTCAGAAATTTCAACCACACTTCAATTATTTAATTTGAGCATATTTAAATTAAAATCTACTTAATTTGGGCTTATTTAGATTAAATTTTTTTTTTTTTTGTCTTATGGATTGTCTCATCAAGACATTTTGCTTGACAATAAATTTGTTGAAATTAAAATTAAGATGATCAAAATTTTAATTTTAGATATTCCCAACTCAAAAATTACACTTAAGTTTTGTATTTTAACTGAAAGAATTTCTCCATGAGATATAATTTGTTCTCATATTTTTGGATGAAGACGTCAAAATTGTCTTAAAAAATACTATATCATACCTTTGAAAAAAAATACGATGCAAACTAAAATTTAAAATAATTATGATGTGAGATGCCAATATGAACCTCACTTCAGAGTCAGTGAATCAAGTAAATTCTCCTAAAGTCTAATATCGACATTCCACATCAATCGAAGCAAAAAATTGTCAAAAATATTTTGCTCTAAACTCTTGAAAAATGCTTGAGACTAGTTGTTGAAACTATGTTGAGATACAAGAGTTTCAAAGTTAAGTTAAGAACATCAAAAAATTATTTTAAGAACCCAAAAAAATATTGAGATGGACATGTCTGGGCTCAAAATCAAACANAATAATTATGATGTGAGATGCCAATATGAACCTCACTTCAGAGTCAGTGAATCAAGTAAATTCTCCTAAAGTGTAATATTGACATTCCACATCAATCGAAGCAAAAAATTGTCAAAAATATTTTGCTCTAAACTCTTAAAAAATGCTTGAGACTAGTTGTTGAAACTATATTGAGATACAAGAGTTTCAAAGTTGAGTTAAGAACATCAAAAAATTATTTTAAGAACCCAAAAAATATTGAGATGGACATGTCTGCGCTCAAAATCAAACCNTATACTTAAAATATTGATGATTTCCTCTTCAGAAATTTCAACCACACTTCAATTATTTAATTTGAGCATATTGAAATTAAAATCTACTTAATCTGTGCTTATTTAGATTAAAATTTATTTATTTATTATGTCTTACGGATTGTCTCATCAAGACATTTTGCTTGACAATAAATTTGTTGAAATTAGAATTAAGATGATCAAAATTTTAATTTTAGATATTTCCAACCTCAAAAATTACACTAAGTTTTGTACTTTAACAAAAAGAATTTCTCCATGAGATATAATTTGTTCTCATCTTTTTGGATGATGACGTCAAAATTGTCTTAAAAAATACTATATTATATCTTTGAAAAAAAATACGATGCAAACTAAAATTTAAAATAATTATGATGTGAGATGTCAATATGAACCTCACTTCAGAGACAGTGAATCAAGTAAATTCTCCTAAAGTCTAATATCGGCATTCCACATCAATCGAAGCAAAAAATTGTCAAAAATATTTTGCTCTAAACTCTTCAAAAATGCTTGAGACTAGTTGTTGAAACTATATTGAGATACAAGAGTTTCAAAGTTAAGTTAAGAACATCAAAAAATTATTTTAAGAACCCAAAAAATATTGAGATGGACATGTCTGGGCTCAAAATCAAACCCAAAGCAGGTTGAGGTAGCTAACCAACCCATTTTCGATGACTATGAAAATGCGCAAGTGCACATACAATCAAAACAACACATGATTTTTATTTCATTTTTTAAGCATAAGAACATTTTAAAAAATTAAAAAAATTCTTTCAATGGTAAGAAAACTATTAAAAAAAATTTAAAAAAAGCTGCAAATTATTTAAACATTAAGCAAAGTTTTTTATAGATATTTATCCTCATTTTCAAGTATAAGTAATCCCATGGGTAAGGAGAACATTTACAACTCTTAAATCTCGCTTGTTAGGCTCTAGTTCTTACTCCGAAAAGATTCACCACTCACCAATAGATTATGAATAATCTCAATTTATAAGCTCTAGTACTCATCTATATAAAGGCTTGATCCTATCCAAATTAGGTAGTGTGTATCCCCTTGGCTTGTTTTAATGGTTTCTACTAAGATAACCAAACTATCTTGTAAGAGCATAGCAAATTTTTTTCATCCAAGAATGATCATTGACCCAATTTGCCATCACATTTTCAATGTGAAGACAGAGATGTCAACAAGATAAACTACACAAAGAATTAAAATCATTTACGTACTACATTTATTTTTAAAATATTTCGGTATTTTTCTTATTTCTTTACATTTTTTCTAAGAATTTTGTTCTAAGACGATCATGTGCACGAGTATATNGAATTAAAATCATTTACATAATACCTTTATTTTTAAAATATTTCGGTATTTTTCTTATTTCTTTACTTTTTTCTAAGAATTTTGTTCTAAGATGATCATGTGCACGAGTATATTTCTCCAAAAACATGCCATTATGAATTGTTGCTACTTATCTTTACAAAAATTATAATTTCCTTGACATCTTGGTGTTGAAATTTTGACAATTTTGTAGTTAATGAATTTATGTGATCAAACTAATCATCATAAAACTCTTATTTACCTATGAAAGATAATGAATTCTTTTGTTATTTCCATGAAAATTTTCATATAAAAATGTCAATGTTTGATAAGATAGAAAATTCAAAACCAAAAGCTTTCTTGAATAAGTTATTTTAGTTTCCATAAACTTCAATAATTAATTGTAATTTATCCACTAGTCAAAATGAATTGAAATTTTTATAAGCATTTCCATAAATATATAAATACTTTATTTTTTACATTTCTTTTTTCAAGTATTTTTCTCAAAAAAAAAAAAAATTATAAGTGTCTACTGACGAGGGATTCCTATACATTATTATTGTTTTATAAAATTTATTAAAACCTAAAATGAATGATTCTTGTAACATAATTAATGTCATTCAAAAGGAAATGCACTAATTCATGTTTTTTCGATTGAAGTCATTTGACATATGTTATGATCAAGATAGAAGTTACATCCATAATACAAACTTCAATTTGAATGAAACTACTCCTTGGAAGCTATTATAGATTTTTTAATGTTTAAAGACTATAAAAGGCTTAAAAATATCTTATAATAATGAAGACACTCCCTAGAGATTTTGCCTGCATTTTGCGAGGACTTTTTTATCCAGAGTTCGAGGTTTCCCATAGACGCAAACCCCTATGGTTAATTACGCCTCCTGATAACAAGAGAGCACTTTTGATAAAGACTATTTATTAAGAATTGAATATTTAACATATAATAGAAACAAACTTAGGATTTAAGTTATAAAATTCATCAGTTGAAGATTAAAGCGGATGATGGGGGAATGCAGACGAAACCAGATCAAAATCACATGGTTCTGTCATCTCGAGTTGTCATGGTCTCTAATTCACTTAGTCAGAGCAGGTAGTCGACCCAATCCAACCTGACAGATGGATTCTTGTCAGCGGCATGGGTTACGTCGTTCAAGAAATCCATATAGATCTGAGGTGTATATTTGTCTAACAGGACAAATTTAAGCTGATTTTTTTATCAATCAACTGCACCCTTATGATTCACAACTCAAATGATAGATAAACTGTTGGGGAACATACGGGCTGCGACCGTGACTGTAATATAATTGTGTCATTTGATGGCAACTAACCAGTCAGAGGGCTCTAGTCGTAACAGCAAGTTTGTAGTGTCATTTGGTGGCAAAATCACGCAGACAGATGGCTCAGGTTATGTTCTTACGGGCATGCAGTTACTTTGATTGTGAATATAAGGATGCATTTAATATGACTTTAGCTCTTTGTGAGTTGAAGACGATTATAAATTTGTCTCCCTCAACAGACTATTGCGGGGGGTTGATGAGATTTGTTTTATGTATTTTGTGATTGATTTTTAGCTTGAATATTTTAATTGATTATTTTGAAAGTATTGATTTAAAGATTAACCCTCTCCGGTTGAAATCTTTTATCAGTTCGGCTATCATGTGGGTATTAAATCTTTTAAACTTTTTTATATTGAAGGGGGCAATTAATTTTGCAGTTTAAGTTTTTTAAAGCATATCTGCTGTCGGTTCCTATTCTTATAGGTAGGAGGATCAGAGTTGCNTTTTGCAGTTTAAGTTTTTTAAAGCATATCTGCTGTCGGTTCCTATTCTTATAGGTAGGAGGATCAGAGTTGTTGGGTTGATTGGAATTGTAGAATTTTATTTTAAGATTTGGACATTTATTTCAAAATTACTAGATTCGTCAATTGTAGTCCTTGCAAGAAGGAGGATCAGAATAGTTAGGGTGATTTGGACTTGTAAACTCTTATTTCAGGCTTACTAGACTCGTTAGCTCTAGTCCTTGTGAGGAGGATGATCATACTAGAGGGGTGGGACTTACAACTCTGCCCTATAAATAAGGCAGCCCGATTAGCCCTCGTAGCATTCTCGAATCCATTAGTTGAGTATTCAATGCATTGGTTGGAGCACATGCAAATATTTAACTTTCATATGTTTGGGTGGAGCATTTGGAGTCTTAAGACAATTTATATGATTTTAAAACATGAGTTAAATCAAATAGCTTGCACATAAGCTTTCATTTTAAATATTTTAATGTCTTCTGCTCGCTAGCAAACACGTTGTGAATCCGGTGGCGGTGAATTTCAAGTGTTAAAAAAACTCATTATTTGAATTATGCTTCGCCCCTAGGAGCCTAAGTCCGAATAGCTCAAATTCAAAATATTTTTTGATTTATGAGCTGAAATTTTAAAACTCAAATCTTAGAATTATAAGTTTTGAAAATTTATATTTTAATAGCCCAAAAAGTTTAAAATTTTAAAACCCCTAAGAGCTTAAATTTTCAAATGCCCTTTTATACTTTTTTAGCCTTAGTTGAAATGACATTGTGGTAACAGAGACACAACTCTGCAGCTTGCCACTTGACAAGATCATTATCTGATATTTGGACTATTAATGATATTTTTTTCTCGTTGCAGGGTTGATTATGAATTACTTATTTCATATCTGTTTGCTCCATTTTTATTGTCTTTGATAACTTATTCCGAACTTAAATGTTATTTTACATGGTTTTTCAGGGATGGCATAAAAGGAGAGAACTAACAAATGTTTTAAATTTAGAACTTTATGATAATGCAGTGCTAATGATATATTATCTTACATTTTGTAGGAAAGGAGCAAAATTTATGGTAGATTATAAATTTCTGCATGAAGCTGAAAAGAGCTTTGCACCTGCATTGGAGGGCATATTCAAGGAGTCATTCTGAAGAGAGGGTGAGAGACAAAAACTTCATCCTTGTACCATTTTGATGGTTCTAAAGCAATTCTGAAGCAGCTGGAAGTGGCCATGAAGCATCTCTGATGGAGCTACAAAACAATGAACTCATTTGCTCTGAAGGATGTTTTTGGATTGCTTTTTTCTTTTTTTTTATATATAAATTATTGTCAAAATATTATTATGGCATTAGCTTGTCTTCACAGTAAATTAAATGTTTAATATTGATGGTAGTTTTTGATTTAGGCACGCCAAATTCATGTACTTTCACCTATTTAATTCTTTTTATTTGTAAAAATATTAATATATTAAATTTATTAAAATATTAATTAAAGTATCGAATACATTTTAATAGGTGTTTATATATATATATATATATAGTACGCAAAATCTTTATATCTACTTTACACCTAAATTTCATAATTACAACATCATATAAAAGCAGCATTTACTATTACCTTTTAATACCCAAATGCTTTTGATATGTTGGCATGTTATAAAACTTCATATTACTTGAATATGATATAATGTTGGTGCTACGTAACATCATATGTCAAGTTTAATGACATTTTTTTCAATTAAATAATAATAATAATAATAATATCAATCATTCGGTTTGAACTGCTTTTAACAAATTATAATATGCGTGAGTGATAGTAGGTATTGGGGTTAGCAATGACAAGCAAGAAAGCAGCGGTGGTGGTATCACGGTTTGTTGGAGTAAAAAGTATACTTTCTTTATTCAATATTCCTCTAAATATTTTTTGTTTAATGATATTTTCGAATAATTTTGTAATAGCATGATAACAAGAATGAATAATTAGGAGATATATAATATAAATTATTTGGCATAAAACAGTAAAGTTTAATTTTTATTTAATTTTAATATTTTTTACTTAAAATCTTAAATTTTAATTTATTTTAAGTTCATATTAAATTAAGATTTTTTTTTAATAGCGTGCTCAGGAGCTAGTAAGTCGAGTCAAGGCTGGCACAAATTTGACTTGTTAGCTCATCGAGTTCAGCTTGTGAGCCATTTATCGAGCTCAACTTGAGCTAACTTGACTCACTTATACTTCTAAAATAATGAACCGGATGCATATATTATATCATTGGGTTTTTAGCATAATTAATTTTTTTTATTAATATTTCATTAATTAAAAGTAAAGCACAAATAAAGGAGACATAATATCAAATGTACATTGAATTTCATATGGAGAATTAGTAAATATTTAATTTTTAAAATGATCATAGGCCGAGCATGAACATATGCATGCATTATCTCCCTAAATTTATAATGTCAAATAAAACAAATATTGGAAAAAAATATTAAGTCATTCTTTTATTGATAATTTCAATTTGGAAGTTCTCAGTCTGCCTCCTTTACCTCTAATAAATCCAAAAGATTTCTAAAATTAATATTACTAATAGTTTTGGAGTAAAAGAAAATTTTGATGTACAAAAATTGTTTACGAAGAATTCTTATGTCTTCAATCAACACTCTAAGGCCTCGTAAAATATGAAGAACTATTTGGCTAGATTGAAGGCTGCCTCCTAAAAATTTTATGTTCGACGACAAAACATTTTCCAAATGTCTCCGATTATTGTATCAAAAGAGTCATGAATTTTCATCATCTTAGAATGAAGACGATGAGACACGTTCTACCAGACGACTTTTGAAGGAGCTTCGCCGAATGAAGCCTGAATGTCAACATGACAAGGTGAAAAAAAAGTTTTCAAAATCAAGAGGCCTCTACTATCTCATGATTAATCTCCTACCTCCCTATCCATATCAGTGTACACATACCACATCTACAATTTGATGGCTAAAATAAAAAGTTCACCCTCATTAATGTCCTAATATTCATATCAATCATGTCAATATGAACTGCCCTCATTTTATGTGATCTTCATTTGGCTGTTTTTTATTCTATAATGTCTCATAATGGGAAATATAGTTTGGCTAAATTCACCTTATCTATCTTTTTTCCTTTTGTTTGGTGTTATGGCCTCTTTAAAAATTGTCATTTTAGTTGATGCTATTAAAATGTTCCACTTTAAATAAAGTTATATGCATCATTTGAAAATCATAGTAAAATAATTATCTTTGTTGTGTGTTGCAAACTCAATATTAATATATTCATAACATCATTCATTTACACCTTAATACTAACATTTGTTAGCACCAAGTTATAGCCAACAACATCAAGCATTTAGTTTTCTTCAATGTGGATTCATTTGTCATATGTTAATAGCTTTTTTTCTCAAAATAAAGTTAATTTGTTGAAGCTTAATAACAACAAATAATTTTACTTTGAAAGGATAAGCTATAATTGTACTTCATTTCAGCCATTCATGTATAAAAAATCAAACAATTATGATAAATAAAGAGCAATTCAAAAATAATATCGAGCAATTATGATATAAAAGATATTCTAATTTAAACTCTTCTTGTAATTAGGCAATTGTTAAGTTATAACATAGAGATAAAAATTATTTCGTATTTAAAAGTTATACTCATATTTTTTATAAAACATTTTAGTTGAATTTAGGGTATTATGATNGTAAAAGAAAATTTTGATGTACAAAAATTGTTTACGAAGAATTCTTATGTCTTCAATCAACACTCTAAGGCCTCGTAAAATATGAAGAACTATTTGGCTAGATTGAAGGCTGCCTCCTAAAAAATTTATGTTCGACGACAAAACATTTTCCAAATGTCTCCGATTATTGTATCAAAAGAGTCATGAATTTTCATCATCTTAGAATGAAGACGATGAGACACGTTCTACCAGACGACTTTTGAAGGAGCTTCGCCGAATGAAGCCTGAATGTCAACATGACAAGGTGAAAAAAAAGTTTTCAAAATCAAGAGGCCTCTACTATCTCATGATTAATCTCCTACCTCCCTATCCATATCAGTGTACACATACCACATCTACAATTTGATGGCTAAAATAAAAAGTTCACCCTCATTAATGTCCTAATATTCATATCAATCATGTCAATATGAACTGCCCTCATTTTATGTGATCTTCATTTGGCTGTTTTTTATTCTATAATGTCTCATAATGGGAAATATAGTTTGGCTAAATTCACCTTATCTATCTTTTTTCCTTTTGTTTGGTGTTATGGCCTCTTTAAAAATTGTCATTTTAGTTGATGCTATTAAAATGTTCCACTTTAAATAAAGTTATATGCATCATTTGAAAATCATAGTAAAATAATTATCTTTGTTGTGTGTTGCAAACTCAATATTAATATATTCATAACATCATTCATTTACACCTTAATACTAACATTTGTTGGCACCAAGTTATAGCCAACAACATCAAGCATTTAGTTTTCTTCAATGTGGATTCATTTGTCATATGTTAATAGCTTTTTTTCTCAAAATAAAGTTAATTTGTTGAAGCTTAATAACAACAAATAATTTTACTTTGAAAGGATAAGCTATAATTGTACTTCATTTCAGCCATTCATGTATAAAAAATCAAACAATTATGATAAATAAAGAGCAATTCAAAAATAATATCGAGCAATTATGATATAAAAGATATTCTAATTTAAACTCTTCTTGTAATTAGGCAATTGTTAAGTTATAACATAGAGATAAAAATTATTTCGTATTTAAAAGTTATACTCATATTTTTTATAAAACATTTTAGTTGAATTTAGGGTATTATGATGAACTACTTCCAAGATTTGAGTTGTTGCAAATGTATGAAAAATTTAAAACAAATACTATATATATATATATATATATATATATATATATATATATATAATATTTTTGTGAACGAAGATCATTGTCAAAAATTATTTGTGAAGATTCTTTTAATGGCCAGTATTGCAACAAGAGAAACAATCACAAAAAGATCACAATAATAAATTATTTGCGATAATTTATTTGATGACTAACATTGTGACTAGAAAATCGGTCATATCGCTAATATGTGATAGGGTGGTCAATGCCTTTTCACGGCTTTTCGGTGATGGTTAATTCGAGTGCTTGTTTGTTTGGTCATAGTCTGATGGGCTTGGACCTGGATCACTTATTATGTCCTCTTGGTTGTGGAGGACATACATTGCTCGGCATGCACTCAGTCGACCTTCAACTCCAGTTAAGGAGGTTGCATCTGGTCAATAAAGCACGCCCTATGGTCTTTCATCGGTGGTCTCTTTCTTGTTGGTATTTCCTTCTATTTAAACTCTTCAAGCACCTCGAAATTCGTGTTGGCTTGTTTTAGATGTACAAAAATATAACTANCCAGTTAAGGAGGTTGCATCTGGTCAATAAAGCACGCCCTATGGTCTTTCATCGGTGGTCTCTTTCTTGTTGATATTTCCTTCTATTTAAACTCTTCAAGCACCTCGAAATTTGTGTTGGCTTGTTTTAGATGTACAAAAATATAACTTTTTTTTAAAATTTTGTCAAATTATAGAGGAGAGCTCATTTGAAATATGGACAAAATTTTTAAAATTAAAACTTTTCAACTTTAATTTTTTAAAAAATATTTATTTATTAATTAAAATTTTGTTAATTGAATTAAACTGTTAATTAATCATTATTTTTAGTTCAAGAAAGTAATTAAATAACATCAACTCTATTTAATCAATTTAAATCACAAACTATATTAATTAGTATGAATGAGGACTTTTCTTAATTAATTAATATTTGTAATGTTAAAAAACTAAAACACTGTCGTAACTTACAATATACGAGGAAACCATGGTGAGAGTCTATTGCGCATCCCACATCCATTGTAGCAATTCTTCCTCTTAACTCTCTTCTCTTCCTCTCTTCCACTGTCTCTTCTCCTCATAACATTGATCTATGCCATGTTTGTTTGACGGCTGCTCTCAAAATGACCTATTAGACGGTTTGATCATATTACACATTGACCATCTAATGATCAAGCTAGGAGAACAAATGTTTTAGATTCAACTTATGTTAAGAAAGGCAAAGGTGGACCTAAAAAGACTTGGGCATATTGTATAAAAAATTATCATAATTTATTTGAATTAAATGAAAATATGACACTCAATTGGCGCAATGGAGAAGAAAGGAATCATATAGGCGACCCCACTTACTAGGATAAAGGCTTCTTGTTGTTGTTGTTGTTATTGTTGTTGATATTAATATTATTAATTAATATGTAATTATTAATTAAAAAATATTAATTAAATTAAAATTAATTTTTATTAAAGTATTTCTTAATTATTATTGCTTAATTTATGAAAGTAATTAAATAATTAAAATTTGAATCACAAAATATATTAAGTTGTATGAATTAATATTTTTTAGTTAAATAACATTAGTAATTTAATACACAGTAGAAACCACATCTTAACTTACCCACATACTTGAACTTACAGCAATCCACTGCTACAGATATCGCATCCCCTCCATTGCCCGAGCCACCACACATACTTCCGTCCTCCTGGCCCTCTTCCTCTCTTCCTCTCTTCCTCTCTTCCACCGTCTCTCCTCCACTTAGCTCTGATCTGTGCCATGGCAGACTGGTTTGTTGGCCCAATCATGGATATGATCATCAACACTTGCTCTGATTACCTGCAAGATCAATATAGATGGCACACGGGCATGAAGGAGGAGCTCGAAAGGCTGCAACAAAACTACCCCAAGGTTCAAGCTGTCGTCTCTGCTTCCACCCAAGCACGGATCAGAAATCGAAACCCAGCACTCAACAGCTGGATCTGGCAGCTACGAGATGCCATCGATGAGGCAGATGATGTTCTGGATGACTTTGAGTACGAGAAGCTTGAAAAACAGCTTACCAGAAACAAGAAGCAGCAAAAGGTTGTGAAGGTTATGAAGAAAATTGGCAAACGTGCTCTCAAGATGGATCCCAATTTAAAGAGACTGGAGAAGGTTGTGAAGAAACTTGATAAAGTTTCAGCTGGGGTTAGTACTTTCCTTCATCTCATCGAAAACGCAAAGCAGGAGCAGCAGCAGCTGCAGCTTCAGTTGTACAGAGATCGTGAAACAGGATGCTTGCCTAAAAATGATCTCATCGGTCGAGGCGAGGAGATGGATTTTGTTATGCAGTGGTTGAGGAAGCCAACAAATGAAGATCCAACTCTTATTGCTAGCCCTACTCTGTACAAAAACATTTCTCTTCTATCCATAGTGGGTCTTGGCGGCATGGGCAAGACGACTCTCTTACAACACATCTATGAAGATTTGAAAGAAGAATTTGAACTGAAAATGTGGGTTTGTGTTTCCGACCACTTTGATGCCAAAACGATCATTGCAGATATGTTGGGATTTCTTAACAAGGAGAGGCCTCGTTCAGAGTCACCCGCTGCCTTTCAAGAGAGTCTTAAAGCTGCCGTGCAATCCAAAAGGTTCTTGCTTGTTCTGGATGACATTTGGGAGGAAGATATGAGCAAATGGGAGAATGTGCTCTCCCCTCTGACTCGTGGAAGTTTCGGAAGTAAGATTTTGATAACGACTCGAATGGATACAGTTGCGTCAACGATTGCAAATGTTATTAAAAAGAAGATGGAAATATTGAAAATAAAGGGCTTGGAGGAAGATGTGTGTTTGAAGCTACTCAAATCCCATGCATTTTCTGGAGTAGAGAACCTTGTTNTGAATTACGACTTTTCTTAATTAATTAATATTTGTAATGTTAAAAAACTAAAATACTGTCGTAACTTACAATGTACGAGGAAATCATGATGAGAGTCTATTGCGCATCCCACATCCATTGTAGCAATTCTTCCTTTTAACTCTCCTCTTCTTCTCTTCCGCCTTCTCTCCTCCTCTTAACATTGATCTGTGCCATGTTTGTGTGACAGGGGCTGTCAAAACGACTTATTAGACGGTTTGGTCATATTAAACATTGACCATCTAATGATCAAGCTAGGAGAACAGATGTTTTAGATTCGACTTATGTTAAGAAAGGCAAATGTGGACCTAGAAAGAGTAGGGCATATTGTATAAAAAAATGATCTGAATTTATTAGGATTTAATGAAAATATGACACTCAATTGAACGCAATAAAGAAGAAAGAAATCAAATAGGCGACCCCACTTAGTGGGATAAAGGATTTTTGTTGTTGTTGATGATGATATTAATATTATTAATTAATATGTAATTATTAATTAAAAATTATTAATTAAATTAAATTTAATTTTGATTAAAGTATTTCTTAATTATTATTGTTTAATTTATGAAAGTAATTAAATAATTTAAATTTGAATCACAAAATATATTAAGTTGTTGAATTAATATTTTTTAGTTAAATAATATTAGTAATTTAAAATCCTGCTCTTTAATTTATTACACAGTAGAAACGACGTTTTAACTTACCCACATACTTGAACTTACAGTAATCCACCACTACAGCAATCGCATCCCCTCCATTGCCCGAGCCACCACACATACTTCCGTCCTCTTGACCCTCTTCTTCTCTTCCTCTCTTCCGCCGTCTCTCCTCCACTTAGCTTTGATCTGTGCCATGGCAGACTGGTTTGTTGGCCCAATCATGGATAAGATCATCAACGCTTGCTCTGATTACCTGCAAGATCAATATAGATGGCAGACGGGCATGAAGGAGGAGCTCGAAAGGCTGCAAGAAAACCACCACAAGATCCAAGCTGTGGTCTCTGCTTACACCCGAGCACACATCACAGATCGCAACCCGGCTCTCAACAGATGGATATGGCAGCTACGAGATGCCATCGATGAGGCGGATGATGTTCTGGATGACTTTGAGTACATGAAGCTTGAACAACAACTGGAGCTCAACATCAAGGAAACAAAGGTGCGTTCTTCATTCACTACATTATTTTCGGAACCTGCTCGCAAACTTCGCAGAGTCTGCGGACGAGCTTTCAAAAAGGATCCCAACTTGGAGAGACTGGAGGAAGCTGTGAAGAAACTTGATAAAGTTTCAGCTCAGGTCAGTACTTTCCTTCATCTCATCGAAAACGCAAAGCAGGAGCAGCAGGAGCTGGAGCATCAGTTGTACAGAGATCGTGAATCTGGATGCTTGCCTAAAAATGATCTCATCGGTCGAGGCGAGGAGAAGGATTTTGTTATGCAGTGGTTGAGGAAGCCAACAAATGAAGATC
>JXCR01032035.1:432356-446027 GCA_002079205.1 Phalaenopsis hybrid cultivar | reverse complement strand
AGGAATTCCATGCTCTTCAAGCTCAACAGACAGGGACTTGGTCCCCCTACCACCAAATCAACCTAAAATCGGGTGTTGTTGAACATACTGTACTAAATTCAATTTTGATGGAGCTGTCGCCGATCTAAAGCCCGCTTAGTGGCATAAGGTTATAAACTAGAATACCGGATTAACCATGTTGAAATGTTCAATCCGGTTGCCAAAATGGCTGCTCTTCGTACCCTCTTCACCATAGCCTTCAACAAATAGTAGTAACTCTTCCATTTTGATGTTGTTAACGCATTTCTGCATGGACAGCTTGAGGGCAATTTATATGCAACAACCCATCGGCTTCAAAGATCGTCAACTTCCCAACCATGTGTGCTTACTCAAGAAAGCATTATATGGTCTTACAAAATCCACTCGACAATGGTTCACCGCTATATCCAAGTTTTTTCTAGACCGCGGCTTCCAAATCCGCAAAACCAATCCCTCTCTACCAGTCTTGCGCACACCAACGCATCAACTCTTCATCTTGATTTACGTTGATGATATGTNTCTTACAAAATCCACTCGACAATGGTTCACCGCTATATCCAAGTTTTTTCTAGACCGCGGCTTCCAAATCCGTAAAACCAATCCCTCTCTACCAGTCTTGCGCACACCAATGCATCAACTCTTCATCTTGATTTACGTTGATGATATGCTTATAACCGATAGTCATGTGGCTATTATCGAGGCTCTCACAGAGCAACTAGCCTCCACATTTCAGATCAAGAACCTCTGTCAAGCATCCAAGTTCCTCGGCATCCAGGTGGCCCGCACCAAGACCTACATGGTTCACCATCAAACCCAATACCTCCTGTGCATCCTCCAGGAAACGGCTATGCTCGACTACAAACCAAGTGCAACTCCACTCCCGATCAAGAGGTATGATACTGCCTTGTCAAATGAACCGATAATCACATAGAATATCGAAAAATTACAGGTGCACTTCAATATCTAACGATCACAAGACCAGACATTGCATTCAATAAATTTACTGTTTTAAAGCTAACTTCTATATGGTTGTCAAGATAAAGAAAGGTTTTTCTATTACTAATGTTTTGGAATTTTCTCTCAAGAGACTTCCACAAAAATATTTAGGTTGTTCTCTTGGCTTCAAAGCATTGCAAAAGGAGCATTGTTTTCCTGCTTAAAAAAATGAAAAAAGCTTTTTGTGGAAAGGCAGTGTTAATGGAAAGGGTGTCCTTTTGGTCCAATGGAAAAATATTTGTACACAAATAAATATTAAAAAGCTTCAATCAAATGGATATTTCACCTCTCTAAATGAATCTGGAAATCCAAGGGCAGTTTAATTCCTTAGCTAGTAATATCATAAAGAACAAGTAATTCATTGACTCGCCTTCACTTCATTTCTAGTAGGGCAAAGGTACTCCTGATTCTCATTTCATTAAAGGTGCTAGAAAAATTTTCTTCTCCTTTCTTCAATATGAATTCTTGGAAAGTTCATAAAGGTGAAACTGGTTTGGAATTTGAATTGTTTGGAAAAATCAAAACATTACACTTCTACTGGTTAGCATGTTCATTGGAAAGAAGACACTCCTTTACATATCTAATAATACCTACAATCATTGATGATCATCATATATGACATTACTGAAGATCTTTGGGACATTTCTTTTCTCTTCTCTCTAGAAGATATTGAAAAAAGAAAAAAACAGCATGTCTTTCATATTCTTCCAAAGATGCCAAAGACATCTAGTTCAGAAAACTAGCTTAACCTTACTTCCGGTCGATTCTGCTCTTGGAAAAAAGGCCAAATAAATTTTAAAGAACATAAGGGGTATAAATATTCTAAAAAAATTATTGGAACTTTTTAAATTTTAGGCCTCTTAATTCCGTTATGCTATTTTCCTTTATAACTTTTCATATTCTGGAACTCTGCAATAGTGTTGTTTTATCTTCATCATGAGAAGAGATCGATCTAGCTTTTTCAAAAGGAAGATTCCTGAACAAATTTTAATATAGATGTAGCTTTAGGTTCAACTAGATCAGATGTAAATCTATTGACCAACTGCAAATAGAATTGCGACGTATATATTCTCAAAAATATACATGAATTCCAATTTCCTCAATTAGATCACAATCTACCAAAAAGAAATCTTCAGTTGATGTGTGTTTGATGGATTTTGCAAGAGATGATAACAAATTTACATGAAGGATATTAAATAGACGTGTGATAATCCTAAGAGAATGATTGCAATAATCTTCAATCTCTAAAGCTCAATATAAGACCAAAAACTTTGTATAATTATAGCACAAATCATGAGTAATCATTTGACCAAAACCTTTACAAATATTGAAAATGATAACATCATAGATTTATCACAAGGAATATTTGTCTAACAGACTTTTAAATCATTCATAGTATTTGAAGGCTTTGGGAATAAAGCAGGCTAATACTATTAATATCAAAAGGGGTATAAATAAATGATACAATACCCAAATCTCTCCTAATAACACTCAAAAGATAAAAAGAAAAGGCATGGAAAAAGATAAAAGAAAATAACAGGAAAGGCGACAAAATAAATAGAAATAATAACAATCCCCCTCAAGTTGAAGCATAGATGTCAATCATGTTCAACTAAAATTTGAATTTGTCAAAAAACGGCCAAGGAAGATTCTTTATAAGAATATCTGCTAGTTGACCAATGGATACAAATCTCTTCGGAATCGAGCTTCTCTTTAATAATGTGACGGTCAATCTCGACAGGCTTGGTACGATCATGTTGGACCGGATTATGAGTGCTGATGTCGGCTTTATTGTCACAAAACATTTGTAGATGAACGAAGACCGGCATATGTAACTCACTGAGTATGATGCATCAGCTTCAACACTGTTCCGATAACCACAGACTGTTTTTTACTTTTGCATGTGACAATGTTTCCCCACACGAAGGAGCAATAACCCAAGATAGATCATCGATCATGTACCGACCCAACCCAATCGGGGTCTGTAGAAGCTGCAATGGAGCGAGAGGTGTAACGAGAGAACAACAAAGCCTGGTGTGACTTTAAGTAGTGGAGAATTTGATTGACAGCGATGAGATGGTGCTTGTAGGGATCACGCATGAACTGATTGACAATACCAACGACATGAAAAATGTCTGAACACGTATGGACTAGGTAAATGAGTTTCCTTGCTAGTGGTTAGTAGTGTCTTGTTCACCGGAAATACATTGGGAATGTCTGTCACTTTCTCATTAGGATCCATTAAATCAACTATTGGTTTGCACATAAGCAGCTTTATCTCAATTAGTAAATTTGTCACATATTTGCGCTAGGAAATGTTAATGCCTTGAGAGAACCAAGTTACTTTAATACCTAGGAAATACCGGACATAACCCAAGCCGTTCATCTCAAAAGATGTGATCAAGATAGCTTTGAGAGATTCCATGGCCGACAAATAATTACCTGTGAGTGTGATGTCATCGGCATAGATGATGAGGATAGCACTATGATCATCGACTGAGTAGTGGAAGAACATCGTGAGATCAGATTGGGCCTACGAGAAACCATGTCCCACAACTTGTGTAAACTTGTCAAACCAAGCCTGAGGGGATTATTTCAATCCATAATTAGACTTTCGTAGTACGCTCACTTGTCCATGGGAAGAGGCCAAGTCAAATTCCAATGGGAGAGGCATATACACCTCCTCTGCAAGATTGTCGTTAAGGAAAGCATTTTTGACATACAACTGGAGTAGAGGCCACTCCAGATTCACGACAAGGGATAACAGAATAAAAATGGTATTATGTTTAGCCATCAGAGCAATTGTCTCTTCATAATCAACTCCATAGATTTGTAAATAGCCTTTAACGACCAATGGCACCTTGTTACGTTCAAAGGATCCATCGGAGTTAAATTTGGATCTGAAAATCCACCTACAACCTACTGTTTTCTTTCCTCAAGGAAGATCGACAAGATCTCATGCATGGTTGCGCCAAGGGCATTGATCTTGTCCATTACCGCAAATTTCCAGGACGGGTCAGGCAATGCTGCCTCAATGAGGGATCTAAGACAGATCCATCAAGGAAGTGGCAAAAGCTTTGTAAGTTGGAGATAAGCTGCGGAATGAGACATTTTGCCAAGGGTAAAGAGTCCATGCTTGTTTATGTGCCTTAATGAGGAAATTCAACTCCTCATTCAGAGTAGGAGTAATCCTCCTAAGTTGAGAGAGCATCACTCCAGGGATGTCGGTCGAAGCAAATTTCGAGACTCAGAGCGGGACCGCGGGCTCAGGCAATGCTGCCTCAATAAGGGATCTGAGACAACGATCCATCAAGGAAGTGGCAAAACCTTTGTAAGTTGGAGATAAGCTGCAGAATGAGACATATTTTGCCAAGGGTAAAGAGTGCATGCTTGTTTATGTACCTTAATGAGGAAATCCAACTCCTCATTCAGAGCAGGAGTAATCCTCGTAAGTTGAGAGAGCATCACTCCAGGGATTTCGGCCAGAGCAAATTTCGAGACTTAGAGCGAGACAGCGGGCTCGATCGTAGGGGCATTGGGACGAGTATGAACCGTCGGTTTGGCACGCCAAGTATAGACACATAGAGTGGATGGAGGTAATGTTGGTCGGTTGGTGATGGATCTAATGGGACTGAGGGTTCCTCAGACACACAAGTTATAGGAGTAGGTTGAATATCCAACAGAGTAGAAAAGGGAACAGTGTCCAGAAAATCTAGCTCTCCCTCACTAGAGGAAGTGTTAGTAAAGTAGGGGATTTTTTAAAAAAGATACATCGACACTCACATAAATTTTTCTGGTGATAGGATCAAAACAAGTATAGCCTTTTTCAGCAGTTGAATAGTCGAGGAACAAGCATTTAATCGAGTGAGGAACAATTTTATTTCGAGTCAGTACAGTGTTCCGAACAAAGGTTGTGCGCCCAAATCTAATGTGGTGAATAACCAATTTGTAGGAAAACACGACATCAAGAGGGATAACGGAGACCGAAAATTGTTGATTATTGTGGGAACTATGTTAATGAGATAAGTGGCAGTAAGGACAGCGTCATTCCAAAATCGTTTAGGGACAATAGTTTGAAAAATAATGGTACGAGTCACTTCGAGAAAGTGTTAGTTTTTTCGCTCGGTTATCCCATTTTGTCGAGGGATATCTGTACATGAGCTATAATAGAGGATGCACTTACTCACCAAGAATTCTCCTAAAATAGAGTTATACTCCAAGTCATTGTCGATTTGAAGGACTTGAATGGAGGTTTTGAATTGGGTTAAAATGAAGAAATGAAAGTTTTTGAAGCTGGCTGTAACTTCATATTTGTCCTTTAATATATAAACTCACGCCATCCAAGTGTGTTCATCAATTAGAGTAAAGAACCATTGTTTATTGGTTTAGCTTGCAGTTTGAGAGGATTCCCATAAATCACTATGAATCAGTGAAAATGATGAGGAAGAAGTATAATTGTGCGGTGGATTAAAAAACACGATGATGTTTAGCTAAATGACAAATTTCACAATTTAAAAGTATATGGACTATTATCAATAAACATTAGAGGGTACAATTGTTTTAAATAGTGAATACCGGGATGTGACCTGAGCGACAATGAAAAAACATAATTGGACAAACAGTAAAAAAGGAAAAACTACAACTATTGGATTGAGTGTCTATCTCATCCATGTCATTCTCTTGCAAGAAGTAGAGCTCGGCTATCCGCGTAACTGTTTCAGTCATCCTCCCCGAACGACGATCTTGAAAGAAAAATATCAAAAGAGAAATGAGCAACGCAATCAAGGTAATATATCAACTTACTAACTGATAAGAGGTTACACATAAGCATAAGTACATGTAACGCGGATCCCAGAATCAACCCGGCTGTTAATACAACCGACTATTTATCCGCAATAGAATTACAAAAGCCATCGACAATCTTAATAGTCTCACCCTCAGCATGGAGAATATGTCGAGACAACTTGAGAGCATATGGTCATGTGGTCTATGTACCTAAATCAATAATCCGCAAACTAGAAGAACCAGTGAGTGTCATAAAAAGGTTACCTTGACGAACATGGGAGTTCGACGAGCAGGAGAATTGACTGGATCCAAGCAGTCAAATTAAGTGTTCCATCTAACTCTTCATAGAGTCTGATGATTCGAGGATTGTCTGAGTGGGGGTCAGCTAAAGGGTTGTGGATTCTGAGGTCATAGCGAGACCTTCAACAACTGAAAATTTGGTTGAAGATTTATTGGACTGCTTCCTGTGGAGCTTCCAACACTTGTCACAGGTATGGTAGGGTTTGTGACAGAAATCACATGAGTGATTGGCATGTGATGGCGTGGCCAAGTGAGGAATTGTTTTGGAGACCAAGGCTGAAGAGTTAGCTGAATTAGTGGAGTTGTCGAGTATGACAAGTCTCCGAATTTCTTCGCGGCGGACCTCTATCAATGTTTCCCGGGTTGAAGGAAGAGAATCACGACCAAGTATACGGTTGCAGGCTTCGTCGAGATCCTTGTTCAGGCCAGTCAGAAATTGAACACAATTTTTTTTCCAGAATTTTTTGAAAGAGGGAAAGATCCGCAGAAGAGTCCCACGTATAATAATAGTTGATGTCACATTTCATCCATAAGGTAACCAAATCATTGTAATACTATGGCATGCCTTCGACCCCTATTTCACCTCGCGGATCTTATTTGAAACCTCATAGATGTATAGAATTACCTATGTTTAAGTAGATATCGTGAACCATAGTCCAGAGGGCACTTGCAGATAAAAGTAGGTAAGAACAACAAATTGAGGTCTCCATGGAATTAATCAGCCATGACATAACCATGGAGTTCTCTACTTCCCATGTTGCATATGATAGGTCGGTCTTCAAAAGTTCACGAATTGCACCTGTAAGGTGGCAAAATTTACCCCGACCTTTGATGAACAATGACGCCGCTCGAGACCACTAGAGGAAATTAAAGTCGTAGAGTTTGTGAGTTGCAATCAAAAAGTTCATCTGATTTTCAAGTCCTGTCTGCGAAGGGATAGAGGTAGGTGTCGATCCTCCGGTGGACTCAAGGACATCGTCTGAAGGAAGCTCGTTGGAGTACACCAAGATTCTGACTAAGCCAAAGGTGAGGATCGGATGCTGAGACATAGACGGAGATGGTCCCTTACTAGCCTGACAGCACAAGAGGTCCTATAATGGAGGATACAGCTGGCAGGAGAGAAATCTGGTGGCGGGAGTTCTGCAAGGGAGAGGTCCGACTGTAGGGAGGAGCTCCAATGGTCTGTAGGGAGGTCCTATAGTGGAGGAAACAACCGGCAGAAAGAACGTCTAGTAGTTGAAAAAAAAAAATCTACAGAAAACTGCATGGAAGGGATCCGATGGGGCAGGGAGGTCCAGCTACCAGAAGGTCTGCAGGGGAGGTTCCANGTAGGGAGGAGCTCCAATGGTCTGTAGGGAGGTCCTATAGTGGAGGAAACAACCGGCAGAAAGAACGTCTAGCGGTTGAAAAAAAAATCTACATAAAACTGCATGGAAGGGATCCGATGGGGCAGGGAGGTCCAGCTACCAGAAGGTCTGCAAGGGAGGTTCTGGCTGCTAGGGTAAGATCCTGATGGCTAAACGTAAGATCCCGACGATAAGGGAAAGATTCCATGGCTCTGATACAATATAGGTTTTGAAAATAAAGCTGTATAATATTATTTATATTAAAAGGGGTAAAAATATATAATACAAGGATATAAATAAGGAAAGAAATAATACCCAGTTTTCTCCTAATAACACCCAAAAGAAAAAAAAGAAAAGCCATAAACTAGGAAAAATATAGAAAAAGAAATAACATGAAAGACAACAAAATAAATAGTTCTAACAGTACTCATTCAAAAAAAAAATCATAATATTCAAAATCATCATATTCACATTGCTTAAAATATTTAAATTCATAACTTGGTTTACCATTTAAACTTTAAATAATAAATATTGTCCTTCAAATTTATGTTTCATATTCACTCATGTAGATTTAGTGATGACAATTCACCAAACTAATTGAGCATGTCCTGCTGCATTTGATTTAGACAATCTAATTCTTTGGGAATCAATATGTTATAACATTCAAAGAAATTTTCCTAATAATTAATCTAATTTAAAATTTTCTTAAAATTATATCTTGCAATGAATGTATGAATATGATTATGAAAATAATGATGCTCATTTTTTATAATTGCATCTTTTGTTATTTTCAAAATCTGAACAAATTAGTATGGCCCACATAGTAAACATTTTGGTACAACCTTTTTTTTTAATACCAAATCGAACACCAGATATATTAAGGTTTAAGATTTCTTAATACCTAACTAGGATGTGATACACAAAAATGTGCATACAAAAAAGATTTGAGTTCACAAACTTTTTAATTTAGAAAAGAGTTGTCACTTTTAATAAAAATCAATTAGTAAATAAAATTCACCTAAAATGATTATTTAATGATAGTCTAAATAGAAATTTTTTAAAGAAAATTGAAATCATAAAAATCTAACTTTTAATAAGACTTGCCACATTAAAAAGATCTAAATTATAATAGATTTGACCAAAACCAATAATGCTCATAAACCAGTCATATTGCATATAAACAAACAAGAATAAATGTACGAAATCAAAAAATAAATGATTCAAGCCTCGTGTCAATACAAAAAATCGTCAAATCAATGATCTAGACCTCAAGAAAGAAACTTTCCCAAAAAAATTATCAATCTATACTTACATGCACTTAAGGAAATCACATACAAATCAAACAATCAATTGCTCATTTCATGCATCATATCTTCGCATCTTTATTACATTAGCCCCAAATTTCAGAGATCTCTCAAAAGCTACAGTCCCAGACCCCATAACCGTTAACAGCAAATCATATAAATATCACACTTGCTGCAGCGCCAAAAAATTGCTTACACTGCGTAAATTCTGCTTTCTACGGTATCAGAAAACATAATATACTGACTAAATAAGCCACATATGGATAAACAGAACCGCAAGCCACAAGTATAGGGCATTGTTCTCCAATTAGAAATGGAGTATAACCCAACATCCAGCATCAAAACATTTAGAGAATAGAAATGACCAACCCAACAATGAACTGAACAAGCATCGGAAGCCAAACCAGAGTAAGGAGAATTTTAAGAAAATCAGAGAAACAGTGTGGGAATTAGAGTACGCAGCCTATTTTTTATAGGGATAATAATCATAGATATGATTACACAAATAAACTAAAATAAAACTATAAAAATCAAATAACCATTAAAAAAGCATCAAATCCAATGTCATTTTGCATCATGAAGTAAACAAAATGAGATATTATTAGCTCACCAAGTTTATTGCTTTGAGAATGTATAACCTCTGAAATTTCTGGACTGACAAGGATTGCTCCAATGGGCAAGTAAGCAGAGGAAAGGGCCTATGGAATAGTTTAGTTCAATCAGTGCAGGTTTAGAACCAGAAGATATTGGCGTTCCATCAGAAGTTTTTTTTTTTTTTTAACTTACTTTAGCCATCGAGACAAGGTCTGGTTGAATATCATATTTCTCACATCCAAACATGGTTCCCAGCCTTCCGAAGGCAGTAATAACCTACCAAAAAAAATAAATAAATAACCAATCATTTCATAATAAATTTCTGTGAAACCATACTTGTACATTTCAATAGAGGTTTACCTCGTCAGCAATGAAGAGAATGTCGTATTTTTTTATAACAGCTTGAATCTGCAGATAAATAGTACTTAAAAGATATTAGTCGAGCATTTTTTTAAAGCCTGAATCTTAACTGAACACGCCTAAATGTTGATGGTGGACAATTTTAATTATTTTGGCAGCATTTTTAGTCTTTTTTTAAAGATGCGTGAAGAAAGAAAACAAGATTTAGAAGATAGCATCTGAATATAACTTTAAGTTAATATATATTCATTTCTTCTATAATGTTGACCTTCATATAAATTTTTAAAAAAAATCAGGGTTTTATAAATTTTTATGACCTTATTTCATTTAAAGAGCGTGATTCAAACAGCCACATTGCCATGGATACCACACAAAATACAAGGAAAAAAAATTTAATTTTCGTGTACAATAATAATCAGACAAGGTATGCAAAATACATCTCCTGTAACGCTAATTTAATTGAGAAACTGGTTAAAAGTGCACCTAGACCAATTAGAAAGCATCATTTTGTCCGAAACTACAAATATGCTCAATTTAGTACCATAATCCCTCAAATATGATACAAAAAATCCCTTTATTTGATTATTTTGGAACAAATTTGAGGAATCAAATTGTTAGATTGTTTGGGATTAAAACAGCACTCCATAAATTGACACAAACTGGCCAAGGAGCTTGGAGTTAATCAAGGGGGAAATAAATAGTCTGACAGTAAAAATAAATATTACTAACAATAACAGTAATTCATAGTAATATACAACTAACAAAAGTCACTAATCCACAAGACATAAATTAACATCATCTAACAAAGTATATATGATCATCCAGCTTGATACAGTAATAAATTAAAAGTGACTAAACATGAAAAACAATCAGTTTGATATCTATTTCCAGCAATCCTCCTATTGTAATTAAACTCTCTCCTATCAAACATCTTAATCTAGGAGAGCTTTTCTTGAAAGAACAATTAAATAACAAGTTAAGTTTACAACAATTTAGATATTAATTACCATTTTATTATTCACTAAATTATTATTCAAATGTTTAACATGAATACTCAAAGAAATACGTTGATTAATCTATAAATAAGCTTTATATTTTTCTTTTTTTATAAAAAAGTTTCTTAAAACATCTTAATCAATTATATTTTCATCATCTCAATGAATTACAATTTTTATTTCTTTTTCCTTTAAGAAGTCGTCTCAAGAACACCTTAAAAATTTGGAACAATATAGGTACAATAATTTTTATTTACATTTTCATTTTTATTTCCATTTTCATTTTCATCTCTTTTATCGAGCATGGTTACAATATTGTCCCCCAACTATGAGTATAAAAGATGACTCCTAATAAATTTAATCAACTTATATTCATTTAAATTATATTTAATTCATTTAAATTATTTGAATCTATTTATTAGACTTTTTTAAAAAAATACATATGGTGTAATAATGTAAATCTTTAAACAATCATTTCATTTTCAATTATTATCTTTTAATCATAAAAATATTTTTAAACTTTTATGAAATAAATGAAACATTTCTTTTCAAACAATATAATATCAAATTGAGATTGGATGTCGATATATGTTTTATTCTTTGAAATCACAAATACCTTTAAATAATAATAAATAAATTTAATGCAACAAACTAATAATTACTCACCTATAACTTGCTTCTCTTTCTCCTTGAAATCTTTTTTTTTTTTTACTATAATCTTTATCTTAAATTTTTTAAATTTTTCCAAGCAACTTCACCAATATTTTATTGTGCTTTAAACAGGATCTTAAAATATTTATTTTTTAAGGAAGCAGACATATAATTAGAGCTTACCTCAACCAAAACAACAATCCTAGAGCTTACCTCAGACATATAAGCAGACATGTCCAATTACAATTCATAAATTATAATATTAAAGTTCAATAACTTATAATTTAATTGACTACAAATGAAATATCACATAAAAAATATATTTATTATGGCAAGCTTTCTCCTTCAAATCCAATTATTCTCCTGTCTCTAATTTCTAATATATAGTTTAATCATAATTTAATAAATGAATTTCAACTAANGACATATAATTAGAGCTTACCTCAACCAAAACAACAATCCTAGAGCTTACCTCAGACATATAAGCAGACATGCCCAATTACAATTCATAAATTATAATATTAATGTTCAATAACTTATAATTTAATTGACTACAAATGAAATATCACATAAACAATATATTTATTATGGCAAGCTTTCCTCTTCAAATCCAATTATTCTCCTGTCTCTAATTTCTAATATATATTTTAATCATAATTTAATAAATGAATTTCCAACTAGTAAAGTTAATAAAAAGTAAACACTAATTTTATCCCCTTATCTACTCTTTTTCACAATTATCCTACCTTACTTAATTTGATTGCTTGTCAAAATTTATCATTGATATTAATTCATGTAATTTAATATGAATAGCATTTAATTAATTAAACAAAATAGCTTATATAAATAAAATATAAACCCTTACCCTTCAACTTATCAGTTTGGCCTCCTCCCACACGAAGCTCCTTCCCTACAAGCACACACAGTGCTTCGAAGGCTCCATCTCCTCCCGCACACAAGCAGTTGGTCAGACGTTGACACACTCGAATGGCACCGTTGCATGCATCTCCCAAACAAAAAAGAGACATCGTCATCCTCACAAGATCATGAGCATTCTTCCTTGTCATAGACGCGCACAAGCACAGCCGATGTTTGAAACGCTCCTCTCGCTCTCTGCCTCTTGGATCTTCTTGCTCTCATTGCTCTACAAGCTTCTAGTTTGAATGAGTCAAATTTATTTGTTCCCTCCCTTAACACCAAAAGACAAAACTGCCACGACGATTTTGTTCAAAACATCACGACGTTCGAAATTACTTTTTTAACACAGATATTACATAAATAGTCCTAAGCCAATTTTGTGATTTTCTTCTTTTTCAACTAAACAACAGTTATAATTGATAGAAGTTTACACAATCAAAGATATTCTCAATGTGTGAAGGTAGTTCCAACGTATAAAAAAATCTCAAAATATTTGAGTAAGCCAGTTCAGCATAACCAAGCGCATATTCAAAACTATGTTAGGCTTAGTAATGTAGATAGAGAATCAACAAGGAAAAAGTTTGGTATAAGGAGAGAAATCCAAAAGAAGCAGATAGAAAAGAGAGAGAAAGATGAAGATATAATTTCAAATTCATCATTCAATTGATCCAACACAAACAAGGATTCACTAATTACAGAAACAGNAGCCAATTTTGTGATTTTCTTCTTTTTCAACTAAACAACAGTTATAATTGATAGAAGTTTACACAATCAAAGATATTCTCAATGTGTGAAGGTAGTTCCAACGTATAAAAAAATCTCAAAATATTTGAGTAAGCCAGTTCAGCATAACCAAGTGCATATTCAAAACTATGTTAGGCTTAGTAATGTAGATAGATAATCAACAAGGAAAAAGTTAGGTATAAGGAGAGAAATCCAAAAGAAGCAGATAGAAAAGAGAGAGAAAGAGGAAGATATAATTTCAAATTCATCATTCAATTGATCCAACACAAACAAGGATTCAATAATTACAGAAACAAGTTTTACAAGATAGATCAAAATAATTTGATCTCTAATAATCCTATCAAACTTACCTTATTCAAATTTCAAACAAAATATTATCCAAAAGCATTTTCTTCTTATATCAATCTCAAATTAATTTAAAAATTATAATGCATTGAATTAAATTTTAAACATAATTTTGAATTGCATCGATTCCCAAGGCCAAAATGAACTTTTCTCCCAAGCATTTACATAAAAGCTATCTTTAAAGCCTAGTAATCACGGTGGAGGAGATTGAGGAACTGCTTTAAGAACAGATTTTGAATACGCAGCAAATACAGAATGAGAATAGAAAGTAGAATTGGAAGGTTTCAAATCTGAAGCTAAATATCTACCTCAAAC
>JXCR01032035.1:400895-424602 GCA_002079205.1 Phalaenopsis hybrid cultivar | reverse complement strand
AAAATTAAGTGAGCTATAGATTAAAAATAGAAGCAACTTGAGAAATAGAACATGACAGAAGACAAAAATTCTTTAATATCTTTTAATGATAACTAAAACAAAGAAGTTTGAAGATGAAATTCTTATAAGAATGGAGAAATTAAATACTCAAAAATAATAATAATATATAATTAAAATTTCTTCTAAAAATTATACTATGCACATCCCAATAATAATAAAAAATTATTTCTATAGAATCTATAATTTACAATGATCAATTTCATATGTATGAGTATTGTCATAAATGTTAGGACAATAGGTCGATAAATTATTTCATTAATTTAATTAAGTAACTTAATTTCAGTTAATATTACTGTTCACTTATTTAATAGTGCCATAGCATATTGCAGAAAATCTTTTTTTTCTCAGCTTTCCGNGTTAATATTACTGTTCACTTATTTAATATTGCTATAGCATATTGCAGAAAATCTTTTTTTTCTCAGCTTTCCCTGCATGCAATGGTTGTGATGGTTTCAAATTTACAAAAGACATCAAAGTTATTTAAATAACTAGTACTTATTTACTAATATATAAACTTAAACGCCCTCCATCCATTAACTTAATTGTAGCCAAAACCGAGAGCAGAAACTGAGGATAAAAGTTGGCTTAAGGAAAAGAAAGAAAATAGAGATAAAGAAGAGCAATGAAAGTGAAAGAGATGGCTAAGAATTTAGGTAAAAAAATTAATTTTTGCTTTTTGTAAAGAGTTTGATTTTTGGTATGGAAGGTTAAACACTTTAAATGAGAAGAAATTCTTTCAAGCTAAAAAAGATATTTTCAGCTTAAATAAAATATATTTGTGTAGATAAGTTGGGAATTGCTTTAAAGAAAGAAAATTGATGCTTTTATTTGGTGTACATAAGAACATGATATTGATAGAAATAAAGAANAGGATAAAAGTTGGCTTAAGGAAAAGAAAGAAAATAGAGATAAAGAAGAGCAATGAAAGTGAAAGAGATGGCCAAGAATTTAGGTAAAAAAATTAATTTTTTGCTTTTCTTTTTGTAAAGAGTTTGATTTTTGGTATGGAAGGTTAAACACTTTAAATGAGAAGAAATTCTTTCAAGCTAAAAAAGATATTTTCAGCTTAAATAAAATATATTTGTGTAGATAAGTTGGGAATTGCTTTAAAGAAAGAAAATTGATGCTTTTATTTGGTGTACATAGAACATGATATTGATAGAAATAAAGAAGTTTGTTCCAAGGAGGATCTTATAAATGTAATGAAACACTCAATATGCGAATATAAAGAGCAAACTATCTTTAGATCTAATGTTTGTTAAATGCTTCAACACCATTGATTTGCTATGTGTACACAAGTACATAATTTTTCATGCTGAGCATGTTATAATGATATTAGCAAATCTACTGCATTTTTTTATATGATAACCTGTTCAATATAACTTTAAAATATTTTTATAAACTATATAATTCAAATTTAAATATTTTTAAATAAAATATCATGCATAATTGAGTAACCATTTGTCAATTGTTACATGACATGCTAAAAAAATATTTTTGGATGCATATTAATATAGGCTGATTGATAATAGGTACATACCAGTNTATCTGTCCAAATGAGTGAGGGGTGGAGAGAGAGAGACCCCCCCCCCCCCCTCTCCCTCTTTTCATTAGGCGGGAATTATCCCCCTCTTTTGTTTTCATTTCCCACCAATTCATTTCTATTTATATGTTGCTTCTCTATTTTAGGGATAGTTTTTTGTGAGTCTTTGCTGAATTTCTGTTTGAGATAGCCACCGGCGTCCTCTTCCCTTCTAGAGTGTATCTGACGGCAAGAAGATGCATGCAGTAACTCGTCCAAGGTGGTAATCTTCTCCAAGGGTTCGAGAGGTGCTCCGGCTATAACTCAATCCCACAAGAACAGTTATCATTTTCCCACTCCCCTCCGCAA
Organism: Phalaenopsis hybrid cultivar; assembly: GCA_002079205.1. Lineage (NCBI taxonomy): Eukaryota > Viridiplantae > Streptophyta > Magnoliopsida > Asparagales > Orchidaceae > Phalaenopsis > Phalaenopsis hybrid cultivar. The sequence goes on along the minus strand of JXCR01032035.1, from coordinate 422,651 downwards.
CCCCTCTTCCTTGATTCCAGCTACAAACCCCATTACCTTCCCTGTCATACCAACTGTTCGCTTTCCTCACCTACTATCATAGCCCTCTAGCACCCACGTCACCTATTTTTCTAGATCCACCCCACGTCCCCAAGGTGACTGGAATTCATCCCAAATCACCTACTACTTCGGAATCCATCCCACACCCCAACTTACTATTTTGAAGCCACCCTTGCTCTTTCCCTGTCGAGAAACCCAATAAGTCCCCCCAGCCTATTGTTTCACTGTCGTGAAACTCAATCCGTCCCACGTCATAACTCCTACCAGACTGTTGCTTCCTTGTCGCGAGACCCAACAATCCTGTTGTTTCTCTACTTGTAAACCCATCTATAACAACTCCCCACAATACAACAGCCCCTTCCACCTGCAGCCAACCCACACCATCGCAACCCCTTTCTTCCACCAATACCAACCCCACCCCCCTGCCGACCATGCTTGCCGCCCCCACATCCCGACTACTCCTTACCTACTATCCAGCCAACAGCCTATCATCCTCGCTCACACCCTAGAGATTCGCATGTGATTGTGTCATTTTGTTCCTGTTTGAAGAATCTTCGTGTAACCCTTTTCGAATTCCGCAATATTAATAATATTTGTAATTTTATTATGGTTTGGATTAACTCTGGTATCACAAATACACAAGTCAATTTAAAATAATCAAAATAATTGATGAAGTTGCTTACAGAGTAGCATTGCCTATAGACATGTCTAATAAAGATAATATTTTTATGTGTCAATACAAAGAAAGTGGATCATAAACACATGTCATNATTTTTAGAAGTCTGCGTAGATAGTGGATAAGATAATATCAAGAGATTTCATACTTATTTTATGAGGATTTTGAGATTTTGGGTTCACAGTTTCCTAAAGGCGCAAACCCTTATGGTTAAATACCCCTATAGATAACGAGAGCACTTTTCAATAAAGCTAGTCACTAAACATTGAACATTCAACAATAGTAACAGCAAATTTAAGTTTTATATTATAAAATTTATCATCATGAGGTCAAAGCATATGTTATGGGAAATGATGACAAACCTAATCAAGATCTCATGATTTTGTCATCACGGATTGTCATGGTCTCTAATCTATTGAATCGAATAAGTCAATCTTCCCAAGTTGATCTAAGGATTTATGTTAGCAACCATGAGTTGCATCATCTAAGGAAATATTGTAAACTTGTGATGTTTAAGGGGACAAATCTAAATCAACTTAGCTAACAAAGTATTTTGTGTCTATTAAATTTACCCTTATAATTCATAGATCAAACGATGATACTAAGGCATATATGGGTTACAATTGTGATCGTAATTTAATAGTATCACTTAGTGACAAACTACCCAATTAAATGATTCTAATCGTCACTGTTATTTTTTATAGTATCATTAGATCAAACAATGCAGACAGAGAACTCGAGCCACGTCTTTACAGACATGAGACTATTTTGAGTACTGATAAAATCATACATTTGATCTGACATTAATTCTTTGAAAATTGAGCTTAAAAAAAAATTTCTCACCCTCGATAAACTGTTGTGAATGGTGAAAGGTGAATGAATTTTATTTTAAGTACTAGATGATTAAATCTATTTGAATATTTAAATCATTAGTTTTTTTTTTTATTATTTTAAAGGTTAATTTAAAAATTAAGCCCTCCAGTTGAGATTTTCAATCAACATGACCATCAGGGAGGCTTAGTGATTAAAAATACTTTATACTTTGTGATGTTACTTGAATAATTATTAACAGTACTAGACTTGTCAGTTCTAGCACCTGTGACGAAGAGAATCGGACTAGCAGATTTGTACTTGCAATGGTTTGTTTTTCATAACAAGAGTAATTCGATTAAAATTTCATTTTAACCCGCACAGTATTCTTAGATCATTGAAGTCTAAATGCTTGGGCAATCTGGTAAAGTACATGCAAGTTTTCTCAGCCTATTCAAGTTTAAACACTTCAATTTTGTAGAGCAAATATTGGTGAATTAATTATGTGCACACTTTAGAACAAGATAATTTGATAGTCACAGTCTATGCAGCATTCTCAAACATTTAGCTTTCAATATTAAATGAAATTATCAGAACCGAGAATTGATTTGCTAATTTACACGCATCTTGATGCACTATGCACCGACAAGATGCAATTACATGATATTTTGTGTATTTGTAAGGTGTAATTACATGATGTCTAATGCATTTACAAGGTGCAGTTGTACACATTTTAAAATGCTTACATATTTTGAAGCATTGCATTGAAATTGGAAAGTATCTTGCAATGCAAATTATAATATTTTAACACAATAAGTTTTATAAATTGGACAAGCGTCATGTTATTGAGATGCGAGTAAATACTTTGAAAGTGCTTAAATACTATTTTCATGAAGTTATAATTATTCACACAAATTACAAGGCATTATATTTGAGTTTGATTATAGTCTTATAATTTATAAAGATTTTAAAATATTTTGAAATAATCAAACTCTATATAAATAATTAAATAATTTGATCACATGCAAAATTTCATTTTGATTTTAAGAGAGATCACCTTTTGTGTGCTAGCAAGTATATTGTGGATTTGGTGGGGATATTTAATGTTCAATATTTTGATTTATGTATTCAAAGTGATATTTAATTATTTATATTGGTCTTCAAGATAATGAATTTTAAGGGATTCTAAATTTTATTCAATTTCATAGGCAGGCATGTTTAGAATCCCTTAATTCTATTTGTCTTAATTTTTTTTCCTTATATTTTATTCAATTTCATACGCAGGCATGTTAGTGTTTGGCTCGAATGAAATTAAAAAATTAAATAATAATAATAATATTTATTTATATCATTTTTTATTATTTTTTATACTTTATTTAAAAAAATGCATGTAAGATATTTGGGTGGTATAAATGGAAAAAGTAAAATTTGCGTATGTAAATAGATTGGAATTCGTTGGTACGTATATAAATGACCAAAATAAAAAAACAAGCCTGAGCCCAATCCATCTTATGGTAAGGTGGTCAAAAAAGTTCGTTGTTCGTAAATAGCTCGTGTTCAGCTCCTTAAGCAACTCATGTTTGAATCGCTTGCTAAGTAAACGAGTCGAACAAGAACTAAAATGAATTTCAACGGGCCAAACACGAAAAAGTCTTGGGCTCGCTCAATCTAGACTTGTTTACACCCTTACTCCGGACCAAAGGAGTGAGCGGGATGAGGGATTTCCAAGCGAGAGAGGTGGCGAACCCTGTGTCGCACAAACATAAGGAGGAAAACTGGAACTAGGTTTGTGGAAGTCGGGTTTTCGGTGTGTGAAATTAAGGACAGGTTGTATGATTAGGGGAGACAAAGAAGGTAGAGGCGAATTGGTTTGTGCAAAGGGGGCCAACATTGTGTGTGAGAGGGACGGACGAGAATGAAGATGTGACCCATCTTCTGTCTGTAAACGAGAGAAGAGGAAATCGCAATTGGGGTTCCTCGTGTGTTCGTGCTTGACAAAGAGGAACGGAGGAGAGGGATCATTTCATATAAGTTCAAACAGAGAAAACATGGCAAAATCAGATTTTGTGCAGTCTTTTTGTTTGAATAAGGGTGGTCTTCGATTATTATTATGGTGAAAAGCAAGAGAAGGTATTAGGATCAAAGTGGGATTAAGTATTTTAATATGATTTAATTAACCTTTTGTTTTTGTTTCAACGATAAACAAGGAGAAAAGTTTTGGCAAAACCTCATGGCCAAAATTGGTTCCCGACTATTCATATTGTATAGTAGGTACAATGATCCAACATTGAATCAAGGGGCCATTAATAATTGATAGATTGGATTATGAACCTTATCAACTTTAATTATAATCGATAAGTTAGATGATGAACAAATGATATAAAGATGTCACAGATTAGATAGAGATCATATGACACCTCAAAGACTATGACTAGTATGAATAAGAAAGAAATAGAAGATATTATTTTGCTATTCCTTGTTCTGCCCTCTACTCCCTCCCTCCCTCCCTCCCTCCCTTCCTCCCTTCCTCCCTTCCTCCCTCCTTCCTTATGCTCTATTTTTTGGGGGTGACTCCCAAATAAATTTAAATTCTAACTGTTATGTACATACATTTGAACTATATGGAATGCACATAATGACACCTATCATGAGTGGTTCATCAAAACTAGAAATAAGTGGGTATCATATATTATGATCTTGAAATAAACCTTTGAGTCATAGTCACTACAAATTTAGTTTTAACTCTCAATATCCAAAAATATCCAAAATATCATCATATATTTTGTCATTGGAAAATACATACCCTATTACGGATATGTTCACAACTATTATGAACATCATAAAACAAAAGATAATAAATAATAATAATAATAATAATAATATCAATTTTATTAATTAATTTACCTTTCAAATTAGTTTGTAATGAATCTGAATTTGTACTGTGGGTCACACCCAAGGAATATAGAATAAACGAAGGAGATAAGAGAGAATTCATAGTAATTCAGAATGAGTACATTGACCATTCTCGACATTTTTTGGCTAAAATCATGTAACCCTTGTTCTCAGTATAGCCACCTTTTTTCTAGATAGAGGAGGTACGACTCATACAATTACATAGAAACCCCCACTTTAATAGGGACTACACGGGGTATTATAGGTTTTTGGTTTTGGTGGGGCACAGGGATCTCTTGGAGTCTTCAACCTGGTGATCTGGACAATAGGGATGAGGTGACCAATCTTGTATGCCATCAAATTTAGCAAGATTATCTAACTGAATATCGACCCGTGTGTAGTTGGTCGATCGCTTATGTGAAGTTGATCGGTGTTGTTGATTCACCTTTCAGAGGGATTGCAAATTTAATTCTTGGTGAATTCTCTAAGTCCCTGAATCAACTGCCTAGGGTTGATGATTGATGTTTGAGCCCCAGACGAGTAATTCTTCCAAGGAGTCCCATATTGCTATGTCACATCGTCTAGATCTGCCGAATTCTTTTGAGATTCATGTTGACAGATTTTACATGTACATAATTAATTCTCCAACGGTCTTGCTTTTTGACAGTAAAAATTGCGATAAAAATAAAAGAATCTTATTTAATTATAATAACCAACAACATTTATGAGTACTTAAAGGTACAATAATTTAACTTCCTAGAATTTTGTGCCCCTAGCCTCCTATAAATTGGGCATGGCGCTAATTTCTTCATCTTCCTCAGTATCTTTTCAGAGAGACTTGTTTGTTTCCTTGTGAAGCCATGGTGGGTGAGTCTAATTCTAAGTCCATGATTCTTAGCAAGAATGCCTACAAGAATGCCTTCAAGAAGGTGAGAGAGCCTAACCCTTGCCTTGGAGGGGAGAAGAAATAAGGGTTATCCATTTGGAAGAGGGGGGCGCCAGATCTAGAGGACCAGGTGGGATCCTCGGATTCACTCTTGGTATGGTCAAGCGGTAAGGCTTTATTAGTAGAAAGTTCTTTGGCGATATACTCAAGATGAAAGGTGAGGACTACCAGGGAACGACGTTTTCTGTGGGGTACAATCCTTCGGTCGACCAGACAGTGGTTCCACTAACTCTCATCCCAATTTCATCCCTTCTGGTTCAAGAGGCCAATTGGGAGCACCCAACGCTTCGGTAGTTATTGACCATCCATTGGAGGCTAGAGAGCAGAAATCCAGTGAGTATGAATTATCCTTTACTTCTTCTAATTAGGGTCAAATCATGTGTATACAATATATCTTCTTTTTAGTCTACCCCACTTTTACCCGAGTGTTTATCTCGCTTTGTTGTGTAGGGGACCGGGCTAAGTGAATTCCGCTGCANAATACATCTTCTTTTTAGTCTACCCCACTTTTACCTGAGTGTTTATCTCGCTTTGTTGTGTAGGGGACCGGGCTAAGTGAATCCCGCTGCAAAGGTCGACAATGGGGAGAAGCCAGTCTAAGATTTCTAACATCCAGTTGAGAGTGAATAGGATCATCTGACCTCTCAGCAAAGGGTTTGCCTTAAGTGGCAGTCGATTCCCCAAAGTCCCCAACATTGAGACAACAGGTTCAGGATTTTGAAGAACACGTGGCCCAACTGATCGGGTCAGTGCAGGCTGGGGATTTACACCAGACAGTTGCTCAGAAGGGATGTGAGGAAGGCCGGAGTGGCNCCACTCAGCAAAGGGTTTGCCTTAAGTGGCAGTCGATTCCCCAAAGTCCCCAACATTGAGACAACAGGTTCAAGATTTTGAAGAACACATGGCCCAACTGATCGGGTCAGTGCAGGCTGAGGATTTGCACCAGTCAGTTGCTTAGAAGGGATGTGAGGAAGGTCGGAGTGGCGAGATGGCCTTCCAGAAGGAAGTTGGTGCTCTTTAGGTAAACCTTTTGACTGCCCGGGAAGCATCCTCTTCCTCTTGAGTTCAAGCTATAACATAAAGGATAAATAGGTTTAAGTTCGATGGAGAATTAGCATATAGGCTGNGCTCTTTAGGTAAACCTTTTGACTGCCCGGGAAGCATCCTCTTCCTCTTGAGTGCAAGCTATAACATAAAGGATAAATAGGTTTAAGTTCGATGGAGAATTAGCATATAGGCCACTACTTCAACGAGGGTATGTCTCGGCCAAAGCGATAGCCTATAGACTCATTCAATATTTTCTCCCGAGCTAATTCGTCGACCTCTTGTAATGTATATAGTTTTTTATTATTATGAAATTAAAAAAAAGAGATTTATACTCTCTATCTCGATCTATGTATCCNTCAATATTTTCTCCCGAGCTAATTCGTCGACCTCTTGTAATGTATATAGTTTTTTATTATTATGAAATTAAATAAAAAGAGTTTTATACTATCTATCTCGATCTATGTATCTAACATGACTCTTTTTTCACATTTTGTTTAAGATTAATGAAGTCTTTGCCCTTCGTGATGGTCTGACTTTTTTTCTATTCCCTATAACTATGGGTGAGAGTGTAAGGGATGTCCGCGTGACTGTTTAGTCCTTAATCTCATCCCTTGTAATCGTTTTCTTCCATCTTGCTTCTTTTTTCTCAGCTTACTGATCTAGATGACACCAAAGTATTCTCAAGAACTTTTTGGAAATGTTCTTGCAAAAAAGTTGTCTGCACTTTTCTGAGGGACAAGTGTCCAAGATTCAACAGTCTTATGTCTTCCAACCCTTTGCCAATCTTCGAGTCACCAGAGTTGGGGTCCATGCAGCTGATAATCTTGATGTGACCTAGTATTCTACAATGATCGGTTCAAATGTGGCTTGTGGCTCCTTCTGTGCATGGAACTAAGGTCAACTTCTTACGCTTCAAGTGGGTCTGGGATGGCTATGCTAATTTTTTTATGCGCCTGCGAATCAATCCGGTTGTGTTTGAAAACAAAATAAAGGATTGGAAGCTTTGCTTTCTAGTTGACTCTTGTATGGTTGGTTGAGGTATTTGTGTCGAGTCGGCTCTGTGTCCTTAGAAGAATGTTGATGCTCTATCTGGCCCCTTAAGGAATTTGGTAAGAAGATTTAGGGCGTCATTCTGTCCCCCAAAACTTTGACCTGAATATTTTGAACAATCCTTATACCAGCAGATACTTATTCTTATAGAATAGATTATGCGTTCCTCAGAGTTCACTCAGAGAAAGGATTTGCAAGAGTGTCGGTGGAGGGATTGCTTAACATTTTGGTAGAGACAAGACCCTCTCCGTAGTAAAAGACAACTTTTATGGCCCAGATTGGTTGGGGAGATATGACAGACGGTGTTGGATAGGTCATTTGGCTAATACTCAATGACTGAATACAAGACCATACACCTCTTCCCGTTCGAAAGGCACCCTAGTTGGATGTGATCATGAAATTTTTGGTGAGCTTACCTCGGACACAGNGTCTTTGCCCTTCGTGATGGTCTGACTTTTTTTCTATTCCCTATAACTATGGGTGAGAGTGTAAGGGATGTCTGCGTGACAGTTTAGTCCTTCTTAATCTCATCCCTTGTAATTGTTTTCTTCCAACTTGCTTCTTTTTTCTCAGCTTACTGATCTAGATGGCTCCAAAGTATTCTCAAGAACTTTTTAGAAGTGTTCTTGCAAAAAAAGGGTCTGCACTTTTCTGAGGGACAAGTGTCCAAGATTCAACAGTCTTATGTCTTCCAACCCTTTGTTAATCTTCGAGTCACCAGAGCTGGGGTCCATGCAGCTGATAATCTTGATGTGACCTAGTATTCTACAAGGATCGGTTTAAATGTGCCTTGTGGCTCCTTCTGTGCATGGAACTAAGGTCAACTTCTTACGCTTCAAGTGGGTCTGGGATGGCTATGCTAATTTTTTTGTGCGCCTGCGAATCAATCCGGTTGTGTTTGAAAACAAAATAAAGGATTAGAAGCTTTGCTTTCTAGTTGAATCTTGTATGGTTGGTTGAGGTATTTGTGTCGAGTCGGCCGTGTGTCCTTAGAAGAATGTTGATGCTCTATCTGGCCCCTTGAGAGAATTTGGTAAGAAAATTTAGGGCGTCATTCTGTCCCCCAAAACTTTGACCTGAATATTCTGAACAATCCTTCTACCAGCAGATACTTATTCTTATAGAATAGATTATGTGTTCCTCAGAGTTCACTCAGAGAAAGGATTTGCAAGAGTGTCGGTGGAGGGATTGCTTAACATTTTGGTAGAGACAAGACCCTCTCCGTAGTAAAAGACAACTTTTATGGCCCAGATTGGTTGGGGAGATATGACAGACGGTGTTGGATAGGTCATTTGGCTAATACTCAATGACTGAATACAAGACCATACACCTCTTCCTGTTCGAAAGGCACCCTAGTTGGATGTGATCATGAAATTTTTGGTGGGCTTACCTCGGACACAACATAGTATGGATTGTGTCATGTTTGTAAAATTTCTCACTTAATTTTGGAGTTCTTTATGAGATAAGTTATATACGAGACTTCAATTCAGTTCAGTAGCTCACCCACCGGCACAAGGGCAGACCAAAGTTGTGAAACACAATTTAGAAAACTTTCTTAAATTTTGTATGGGAAAAAACATAAAGGAGTGGGACGATTCCTCCTTGGGTGGAGTTTGCCTATAATCGTTCTAAAAGTCAGTCCATAGGCCCTTTGAGATTGTTTGCGGGTGGAACTCTCTTACAGCTTTGGATTTAGTCCCACTACTGCTAGCTATGATTTTTAAGAAAGGAAATACGGTATGGATTCTGCATGGAAAGAAGCGATTTCCCGCNTTTGGAGTTCTTTATGAGATAAGTTATATACGAGACTTCAATTCAGTTCAGTAGCTCACCCACCGGCACAAGAGCAGACCAAAGTTGTGAAACACAGTTTAAAAAACTTTCTTAAATTCTGTATGGGAAAAAACATAAAGGAGTGGGACGATTCCTCCTTGGGTGCAATTTGCCTATAATCGTACTAAAAGTCAGTCCATAGGCCCTTTGCGATTGTTTGCGGGTGGAACTCTCTTACAGCTTTGGATTTAGTCTCACTACTGCTAGCTATGACTTTTAAGAAAGCAAATACGGTATGGATTATGCATGGAAAGAAGCGATTTCCCGTTGGTTCATTTGAAAAGCTCAAGCTTATAGTTGATAGCCCATTCAAAATTGTTAAAAATAATTAGTGTCAATGTGTATAAGATTGATCTACCACTAGACCACANTGGTTCATTTGAAAAGCTCAAGCTTATAGTTGATAGCCCATTCAAAATTGTTAAAAATAATTAGTGTCAATGCATATAAGATTGATCTACCACGAGACCACGATATTTCTATCATTTTTAATATAGCTAATTTATCACCATACTACAAGAACTTAGATATTTCCAGAGAGAAGGTGAAGCCTCTCCTACACGGGAGGGTGTTGTGGGGTATGATTTCATGCGATACTGCGGTTCCACTACATCGAACCCCAGTTGTGAGAGTTTNCGGGAGGGTGTTGTGGGGTATGATTTCATGCGATACTGCGGTTCCACTACATCGAACCCCAGTTGTGAGAGTCTGACTCCGAAGGAAATTTTATTTTTATATTATTTCATTTATTTTTCATCAAGTTTTCTTCCTTTATTTCTTAGCATTTTGGTTGTTATCTATTTCTCTAACTTGTAATTAGGTATTTTCCATTATGGGACTTTGACATATGTTGTATCGAACTATTTGCATTTCAGTTTTTGAGTTTATGTATTTTGAAGAATTTTTTTTGTTTGCTACTCTTTAGAGTGTTTGAGTGTATTCTTTTAGCAAGTGGTGTGACTGCAGTTTGTCCATAAAGAAGTGGTAGAACCCCCATGCCACCCTTTTCTCACTGTTCACCGTTCCACCAACTATTTTCAGCAAGACAACCGTTGAACACGCTTCTGACTATTGGTTATGGCTCAAAATCATAGTTTTCTCCATTCCGTTTCACTGCCCAAACGCCATTCACGACGAAATTCAGCCTCCATCCACCCTCTTCTGTTACCCATCCTACAAATTCCCTAATGTCTTTTAGCGCTTTATCACACCTTCTAAAAGCCCTAGAGTTGTATCACTCTGAGCAAGAAACAACAATCATAACTTGAGTTATTTGGTTTTTTTGTTTGATAGATTTAAAAACTGCATATATTCAAATGAAGTTATCAACAATTATAACTTGCAATAAATATGGCCCTCGTCTTGCAAAAAGTCTAAAAATTATTTTTTCTTCAAATTAGATAAATTATTTTTAAAAGAAGATGCCCTTGATTATAATTGACGGTAACCATGCCCGTCATAAGATGTTTGTTTTGAAATATTTGTCTTTAAGGTTGAAAGCTTGCTTTTAGAGAATAGCTCCTCTGATTGTAATATTTTGATAGTCGAACATAGCATTAGGGATTTTTTTTGCCAAAATAAATATTAACTAGATAATGATAAGAATAAATCAAGGGCATTGATATGCCACAGCAAAAAGAGAAATACAATAGACAGGAAAAAATATAGAGATTTTATTTTTATTACCTAGCATTAAGTCTGGTGAAAAATAGAAAAGTGGCTAATTTCCATCTCTTCCTATATAAAGAAGGTAAAATATTTAATCCGCCAAAGATTCAAAACTTTGAATGCTACAATCAAAAATAAAATCTGTCGTGTTAAACAATCATCATGAGAAAAGGTAGAGGTGTTTAAAAAAACTACAGAGGATTTTCAATAATAATATAAACATTTGAAATAATCACTCCTAAGAGATTATCAGAGACAAAAACATCAGCCACTATTTTCTAAATATAATATGAACTTGGCATCAAATTTTGGGAACGCGCTTGAAAATATGAGGGGTCTTCCACCAAAAACCATGGAGGATCAATATGTGCATTAGGTGAAACATCCAATGAATGAAATGAGGAGTTTTTAGCTCATAATAAGCATTTAAATACTCGGAGAATTTATACCTAAATATATGGCAAGAGTAGCAATATGAAGTAATGTTTCAAATTCCATAGGTCAATCACTATCGAGAAATTTTCAAGATATCATGACCGACATCTTACTGCAAAGGACGCCATGGTTAGAGAAGGTTCAGTCCATATTCACTTCAGAGAGAGATGAACCAACATTGGGCTACTTTTTGGAGACTCTGTAAAGTACACTTGGCACAAAGTTTTGGTTCAATTAGCAAGCTATTCACAGAGGATTGGACAGATAGAGATGGTTAAGCGCAATTCGAAAACCTTTCTCAGTTGTTTTATGGGATTGGGTATTCAACAGTGGAATCTAGGTGCTTCCACAAACTCAGTTGAAGACCCCCCAACCCAGAAAGATTACATCATTTCCATTATGTGAGAAGCCAGAATCCTCGACAAATGAGGTTAAAGCTCCCCTACCTCGGAAGACAAACACAGGAGTCTACCTTAGGCATGGGAAGCCTAGGCGCACCTAGACCGAACTGATCAAAGCTTTTGAGGAGCCGGCCAACCCTCTAAGCAAAGGCACTACCACCCAATTGGAATGGGGCCACACCTAGTTCTCATTGGCATATATATTTTGCTTTTATCTGTTTAGGTTTTAAGTATTTGTTGTGATTGTTTCAAGATAGTCGATGGCGTCTCTCTTTTCTCTTCTAGGATTGTATCAAAGTGGTGCTCCAGGTGTATCTCATTCACAATGTGGTGTTTATCCTTCCTGTAACATACCACATCCATCGTTGCATCATCTCCCTACATCCTTCACTTCTCCAACCTTGTTGTTGCCCTAGAAAAGCTGCCCCAGAACCACTGTCTATTGTAACCGATATCCTCCAACACACCATCCAACCATCCCAGCCACCTGCTCCCAATTCCATCCTTGTTGTCTCTTCTAATACAGTCATTTGGTGNCCCTACATCCTTCACTTCTCCAACCTTGTTGTTGCCCTAGAAAAGCTGCCCCAGAACCACTGTCTATTGTAATCGATATCCTCCAACACACCATCCAACCATCCCAGCCACCTGCTCCCAATTCCATCCATGTTGTCTCTTCTAATACAGCCATTTGGTTTTGTATTTTGTAACTTTCTCCCTTCCATACTTGTTGTCGCTCATCCAAAATAGCCACGTGTTGTGTTCTTCTCCCTACCCACCCACCACCAACTTTTGAACCACCTAGTCGACACCCCTCCACCTGGAATCCACCCTAGCCTAATGTTGTCTATCATGTTTTGTTACAATTTCATATTTCTGCTGTGTTTTGTTGTAATTTCCTATTTGAAGACGACGATAATATGTTTTTTTCCCTTGGTGTTTGGTTAAACCCTGATATTACGTAGGCACAGTGATAAAGTCGAACGAATAACAAAAGAGAAGTAGATCATAGAGGGGTATAAATATCGGAACTGATGTAAAGATCTTATTAGTTAACTTCTTCAACTTGCATTAGTAAGGCTTGACAAATCAGAGAAGTTTTATAGAGCCAACTCGGCCATCGGGCATGTTGAGTGGAAGCCTACACAGCATGACNCTTCTCCCTACCCACCCACCACCAACTTTTGAACCACCTAGTCGACACCCCTCCACCTGGAATCCACCCTAGTCTAGTTGTCTATCATGTTTTGTTACAATTTCATATTTCTGTTGTGTTTTGTTGTAATTTCCTATTTGAAGACGACGATAATATGTTTTTTCCCTTGGTGTTTGGTTAAGCCCTGATATCACGTAGGCACAGTGATAAGGTCGAACGAATAACAAAAGAGAAGTTACAGTTAATCTACAAATTAGAGATCATAGAGGGGTATAAATATCGGAACTGGTGTAAAGATCTTATTAGTTAACTTCTTCAACTTGCATTAGTAAGGCTTGACAAATCAAAGAAGTTTTATAGAGCCAGCTCGGCCATCAGGCATGTTGAGTGGAAGCCTACACAGCATGAACATCTTTCCTCATGTTGTCAAAAAAGACCATTAACTCTTAAAACCCGACCATCTTTATCCAACTAAACCCTAAGCTAATGATAACTAATCAATTTTCACTTTTTTAATTCAACTTGTTGATGCTATACTAGCTTTAAAATTAGTTTGCTTGATTTTTAAAGCTTCATGACTCATTGAAGAGAATAAGCCTCGAGGATTTTTCTTGTCAAGCATTTGAGATTTGCATGGCTACTGACCCCTCTTTATAATATTAATCTAACCTTCTCTTCATTTGGGTAAATTTTGATTTGTAGGTAATTTGATTTTAAAAGCTTAGAGAACTGGGAAAAATATCAAACGGCCGAAGGAAGTCTAAAAGAACAATCTGTGAAGCTAAAAATACTGATTTTAGTGATCTTTATAAGAGATTAGACACTAAGGAGGGTGAAAAATATATGTACAAACTAGCCAAATAAAGAAAAAAAAAGTTAAGATTTAACTCAAGTAAATTGTATTAAAGATGNCTACTGACCCCTCTTTATAATATTAATCTAACCTTCTCTTCATTTGGGTAAATTTTGATTTGTAGGTAATTTCATTTTAAAAGCTTAGAGAGCTGGGAAAAATATCAAACGGCCGCAGGAAGTCTAAAAGAACAATCTGTGAAGCTAAAAATACTGATTTTAGTGATCTTTATAAGAGATTAGACACTAAGGAGGGTGAAAAATATATGTACAAACTAGCCAAATAAAGAAAAAAAAAGTTAAGATTTAACTCAAGTAAATTATATTAAAGATGAAAATCAAAAAGTAATTTTCTTAGAAAAAAATATTCAACACGGGTGAGTGAGTTATTTTGATAAGTCTTTTAAAGAAGTTTTTTGAAAATATGATTGACCTTAGTGATATTAATATCGTTATTAATCATAAAACAATTCNAAAGATGAAAATCAAAAAGTACTTTTCTTAGAAAAAAATATTCAACACGGGTGAGTGAGTTATTTTGATAAGTCTTCTAAAGAATTTTTTTGAAAATATGATTGACCTTAGTGATATTAATATCGTTATTAATCATAAAACAATTTCTTTTTACCGTCGCATTAGTAAAAAAAGAAGTTGATGAGGCTTTAAAGAAAACCACAAGTGGAAACTCTGTAGGACCTGATGATATCCCAATTGAAGTGTGGAAATATTTAGGAGATTTGGGAATTTCTTGGCTTAATAAACTCTTTAATATTATTTTAAAAACTAAAAAGATACTTGGGAGTCGAGGAAGAGTATTTTGGTCCCATTTTTAATAATAGAGGGATGCACAAAAGTGTACAAATTATAGAGGAATTAAGTTGATGTGTCATACTTTAAAATTATGGGAGAGAGCAATTGAACATAGGTTAAGATGTATTACAAAGATTTATCGTAATCAATTCGGGTTTATGTCGGGTAGGTCTACTTTCNAGTTGATGTGTCATACTTTAAAATTATGGGAGAGAGCAATTGAACATAGGTTAAGATGTATTACAAAGATTTCTCGCAATCAATTCGGGTTTATGTCGGGTAGGTTTACTTTGGAAGCTATAGATTTATTGAGAGGTTTGATGGAGAAGTTCAAAGATAATAAGGAGGATCTACATTTGATTTTTATTGATTTATAAAAAGCTTATGATAAGGTTCCAAGAGATATCCTTTGGAGAGTTCTTAGAAGAAAGGTGTTGATATGACTTATATTCAAGCCATTAAAGATATGTATGCTAGAGTCGTTACTCGTGTTCAAACTGAAGGAGGATTGACCAAATATTTTCCTATTTTTGTTGGACTACATCAGGGATCGGCTTTAAGCCCATATCTTTTTGCTTTAGTTATGGATGGTCTTACTGGACATTTACAAGAGGATGTACCTTGGTGTATGCTTTTTGTTTATGATATCCTTCTCGTGGATAAGACGAGAGAAAAAGCCCAGAAAAAACTTGAATTATGGAGATCTACATTGGAGTGCTGATGACATCCTTCTCGTGGATAAAACGAGAGAAAAAGTCCAGGAAAAACTTGAATTATGAAGGTCTACATTGAAGTCTAAAGGTAAGACGAGAGAAAAAGCCCAGGAAAAACTTGAATTATGGAGGTCTACATTGGAGTCTAAAGGCACGAGAGAAAAAGCCCAGAAAAAACTTGAATTATGGAGGTCTACATTAGGAGTCTAAAGGCCTTCGTTTAAGTAGGAACTAAAACTGAATACATGGAATGTAATTTTAGTAGTAGTAGCTCTAGTGACAGAAGTGTAGCTTTGGGTGATCAAATTCTTAAAAGGTGTGAACGATTTAGATATCTCGGGTCTGTTGTTCAAAGCGATGGTAATATAAATGGGATGTTAATAGTAGAATTCAAGTTGGTTGGTTGAAGTGGAGGAAAGCTTTGAGCCTTTTGTGTGATAGAAAAGTACCGCTTAGACAGAAAGGAAAATTTTATAAGATGGCGGTGAGACCTTTAATGCTCTATGGCGTTGAATGTTGGCCTTTAAAAGAGAAGCATAATAATAAGTTAAGTGTTCATGCTCTATGGCGCTGAATGTTGGCCTTTAAAAGAGAAGCATAATAATAAGTTAAGTGTTGTAATGCTCTATGGCACTGAATGTTGGCCTTTAAAAGAGAAGCATAATACTAAGTTAAGTGTTGCTGATATGAGAATGATTAGGTGGATAAGTGGCTTTAACACTTAGAGACAAAATGCGAAATGAATATATCCGCAATAAGGTTGGTGTATCTCTAGTGACAGATAAAATTAGAAAAAGTCGTCTTAGATGGTCGGTCACAAACATTGATTAGGAAAGTAGATATTTTAGATTCGACTTATGTTAAGAAAGGCTGAGGTAGACTTAGGAAGACTTGGGCTTATTGTATAAGAAATGATCTTAACTTATCAGAAAAAATGAAAATATGACATTAAATAGAACTCAATAATGGTTAAAAATGATCTTAATTTACTAGAACTAAATGAAAATATGACACTAAATAGGACGCAATGGTGAAAGGATGATTCATGTAGCCGACCCCACGTAGTGGGATTAAGGCTTTGTTGTTGTTGTTGTTGTTGTAGATAATTTGATTTATTTGACATGAGACGTTATGTGGCACACACANTTGAGCCTTTTGTGTGATAGAAAAGTACCGCTTAGACTGAAAGGAAAATTTTATAAGATGGCGGTGAGACCTTCAATGCTCTATGGAACTGAATGTTGGCCTTTAAAAGAGAAGCATAATACTAAGTTAAGTGTTGCTGATATGAGAATGATTAGGTGGATAAGTGGCTTTAACACTTAGAGACAAAATGCGAAATGAATATATCCGCAATAAGGTTGGTGTATCTCTAGTGACAGATAAAATTAGAGAAAGTCGTCTTAGATGGTCGGTCACAAACATTGATTAGGAGAGTAGATATTTTAGATTCGACTTATGTTAAGAAAGGCTGAGGTAGACCTAGGAAGACTTGGGCTTATTGTATAAGAAATGATCTTAACTTATCAGAAAAAAATGAAAATATGACATGGACTCAATAATGAAGAAAAAGGATTCATGTAGCCGACCCCACGTAGTGGGATTAAGGCTTTGTTGTTGTTATTGTTGAAGATAATTTGATTTATTTGACATGAGACGTTATGTGGCACACACGTTATCAAGAAACCCTTCCAATTATGACTTGCACCTACTATGTTCATCATAGCAGTGAGTAGCTTCCACAAATTTATCTTGGCTTATTGGCGTTAAATTGATGACCAAGTAGAACTCAACTTATGTTGTGGGTGTGGCAGATACAAGAATATAGCTCGAAAACTAAAGACTTGGTTGCCTCTGTTTGACCTTGATGTTTACACATGCTGGCAGGCACATTAAGATGACAATAAATCTGCACTTATTAGTGTGAATGTTCTTCAAATTGAACGAATCCAACGCTATACTTGTTGCCTACATTTTGGTGTTACAGATCCTGATCCTCTTGTTACAAGATTTTGTCCTATTGATATCTGCTAATCAATCTCTTATTGGCTACCAGCAATTAATCTCTACTTTGGTTACATGCTGCAAGCTAAGATGCTACAAGCTTCCTATAAGTTTATTCTATTTAGTAGATTATATCATTTTCTAGGACTAACTAAACCGTTTAGTTAAGCAATTTATTGCATCTTAGTTAACTCCCTATTTTCAACATTTTCAGATCTGCATCTGCAACTCCCTTCTTTTTTGGGAAATCTAACTTCTACGCCATATTCACCAATCCTTTATTTATTATTATGAAAATCTTTACTTCATCTTGGAGCTGCTTCCATAAATCCGTTGCAATAAAAAGAAGGAATTTTCCCTATTTTTTCAATTTAAAAAGGATCCAAGACCTACAAAATGCATTCATTACCAATTTTCTATTGGTGTCAGCTGATTTAAAATCGCCCATATTATTTATTTTCTTCTCGTCCATCTCTAATGTCTTCATTGTTGCTTTGAAAGTGTGTGTTACTTATGTTCAGTCATAGTCATCAAAATCTATGTTTCTATTGAACACGTGAATTTCGAACATGTAACTCATGATTCTTATCTAATATTAAGTTCTAGCAATAACTCATTGGCCCTTGCATCTGGCTTAACTTCTATATAAGTTACCATAGTCACTCGTTTTGGATTAGTAATTTGCCTCAAAAATTTTGCATATTTCTCCCATGTCTGTAAAATGTCCAAAACAGCATAGAAACTGCTACTATGAGATTGAATGATTACCATTTCCATTAATGCTATTTATTTTTTAGCAAAATCAACAACAGCAAAACCACCATTTAGAACGAGGACTGTAGGTCAAATTTGGCTTAAGGTACCACTTACAATGATAAAAGCATAGAGACCAAACATAAGAGGCATTAATAGCTGGAACAAAAAAAGGTAGATGTTTTTGGAATTGCACGTACCAAGGACGGCTTTGTAGTCCTATTCCAAAATGAGTGGTAAAATGGCAATTTATTTAACTGTTCAGTAGCAGCTGCAACAAGGCGAGGCTCATTTCCACCTACAAATAACGATGTAAGCAGAATACTGCCGATTCTTAAGTTCGATCAAGGTAAATTACGGTTGACAAGTGTAATAGCAATTAAAGTTCTGCAATTTGAATTGACAGCTAAAATCACAAAAATAACTAAAATATAAGCTCAATATTTATAATAAAAAAGGCAACATTTAATTTATAAAATCGGGTCAAAAGATGAGTAAACAAGTCAATTCATTGCCTAGTTGAGGACCACTCACATGGAGCATAACATTATGCCACTTTAGGATAATCAACTTACATTTTCACTCAATTTGATTGAGAAATCCCAAATTATTCCCTTCTAGGATTAGATCACAGGGATAGCTATGACTGAAGCTTTCACAATGGGAAAGTAGGATATTTTCTCGATCAACCAGCCTACGGACTCACAATAGAATTGTTCCTATTGACTTTGAGATTGTCCCCAAAAAGATACCGTGATTTCAGGATTTGTGTCATGGATTCTTGAGATCCATGTTTGTGTTAGTTTCCTCCAAGAGGAATTCGACGGCTATACACATGGAATGTTCTTCTTAAGGATTTATATTTGNCAAAGATAATAAGGAGGATCTACATTTGATTTTTATTGATTTATAAAAAGCTTATGATAAGGTTCCAAGAGAGATCCTTTGGAGAGTTCTTAAGAAGAAAGGTGTTGATATGACTTATATTCAAGCCATTAAGGATATGTATGCTAGAGTCGTTACTCTGTTTCAAACTGAAGGAGGATTGACCAAATATTTTCCTATTTCTGTTGGATTACATCAGGGATTGGCTGTGTTGATATGACTTATATTCAAGTCATTAAAGATATGTATACTAGAGCTGTTACTTGTGTCAAACTGAAGGAGGATTGACAAAATATTTTCCTATTTCTGTTGGATTACATCAAGGATCGGCTTTAAGCCCGAAGGAGGATTGACCAAATATTTTCCTATTTCTGTTGGATTACATCAGGGATCGACTTTAAGATATATGACTTATATTCAAGTCATTAAAGATATGTATACTAGAGCTATGCGAGAAGAAATGTGTTTATATGACTTATATTCAAGTCATTAAAGATATGTATACTAGAGCTGTTAATGTGTTTCAAACTGAAGGAGAATTGACCAAATTATTTTTTCCTATTTCTGCTGGATTACATCAGGGATCGGCTTTAAGCCCTTATCTTTTTGCTTTAGTTATGGATGGTCTTATATCAGGGATCGGCTTTAAGCCCATATCTTTTTGCTTTAGTTATGGATGATCTTACTGGACATTTACAAGAGGATGTACCTTGATGTATGCTTTTTGTTTATGATATCCTTCTCGTGGATAAGACANCCCAAAAAGATACCGTGATTTCAGGATTTGTGTCATGGATTCTTGAGATCCATGTTTGTGTTAGTTTCCTCCTAGAGGAATTCGACGGCTATACACATGGAATGTTCTTCTTAAGGATTTATATTTTNCTATAAATCCAAGCGCGAGAAGTTAAACATGTCGGTGATCTATCGATCGAGGTAAAGATGACGGCATCAGTACATAAACCTAGCAAACCTAGTGGTAAATCAACACAACTTTAAAGATTGTAAATCAGGGCTACGGACAACAATCAAACNAGATAGATTTGGTTCTAATTGAATTAATTATAAGAGGGTGCAAATGGCTTGTAGATCAACAACAATGAAATGGAAATCTATAAATCCAAGCGCGAGAAGTTAAACATGTCGGTGATCTATCGATCGAGGTAAAGATGACGGCATCAGTAGCTTAATCTAGCAAAACTTGTGGTAAAATCTACACAACTTTAAAGATTGTAAATCAGGGCTATGGACAACAATCAAATTTGAGGGTGAAGCTCGACTGACCTTATGATGTAGTTATTTTAAAAGGATGAAAAAGTTGACTCCTAATAACAGCATAAATCAGTTGATTTTGGGTTTAAGGTTTGAATACAAACTATTAGAAGGTGAAGATGATATCATGGAAAATGGAGATATGATTTATGGAGTAAGAAACTAAGGTAGGGTTTTCACTTACAAATTTAATTAGAAGATAGAGAATACTATTCTTAATGTGATATTAAAAATTTGAGTGCTATGCGTAAAAATNCTTGACAGACCTTATGATGTAGTTATTTTAAAAGGATGAAAAAGTTGACTCCTAATAACAGCGTATATCATTTGATTTAGGGTTTGAGATTTGAATACAAACTATTGGATGGTGAAGATGATATCATGGAAAATGGATCTATGATTTATGGAGTAAGGAACTAAGGTAGGGTTTTCACTTGCAAATTTAATTAGAAGATAGAGAATACTATTCTTAATGTGATATTAAACAATTGAATGCTATGCGTAATTTCAAGAGTTTAGGAGTGAGATATGTAGATAAATAAGACTTCATGGGTGAAAATATTTCAGGGGCATATACTCACTGCCCACCCAATTTCTATATATTTACATATCTAACACCTAAACTTTTACTCCTTATATTTATAGCAATCAAATATTTCATATCAAAAATAACATTATTTTAATTTTAAAAAAGTGATGCACCTTTTCATGTCAATTACAAGTAAGGTGGCATAGATATAAAAATTAAAGTTTAGATATTAGATATGTAATTACATAAGAATTAAGTGGCATGCNGTGGACGTGAAGAAGAATTCGTACGTGATTGGAGGCTGCTTCTACTTGTCTTTGGAGAGACTTGCGTTGTGTCATAGGGTTTCCTCCTTAGGCTTCCTTGGGAGAAAGATTCTAGGTTTTTTCATTTGAGAATTTTGGAGAGTTGGAGAGAGTGAGAAATTTGAGTGCTTGTATGATGGAGATCGACGTGTGGTGCTTGCATTGTAGGGGGAAGATTGAGGTATACGTCAGGCCAATGAATTTTTGGTTTGAGTTTGTGTACTTGTTTACATGAAATCTTTTATTCAATGAAGCTTTTGATTTCTACTATCATGTATAGTAGCTAAATATTTCCATGCTCCTGTGATTAGGATAGGTGAATGAATTGTATGTTTTACCCAAGAGTTTTTCCTAAATACTTTTGTGTTCTATTATTTAAATTATATTGATGTCTTAACCTTTCGATCTTCGATTACTTTTAGCCAAGTCAGTTAGAAAGTTAAAACCGCTTTTGATCAAGGACTTCTAACCGTTTACTACAAGAACAAGTAGGTTAGCACACGGTCACCTAATGAAATAGACATATTTCTAGTAAGAGATTGCAATCTAGATAAAGGACTAAAAGATTCCTAGGAAACTTTGCATGATTAAACCCCCTTAATTGTAATATAATTTTTCAATGTTTCTTATGACCTCAATAGAGGCTAAGAAGGATTTATTCCTGATTGTTAACAATAACG
>JXCR01032035.1:380856-397548 GCA_002079205.1 Phalaenopsis hybrid cultivar | reverse complement strand
AATAAATGCTTCCATGTAATACACCAACAATTAACAGTCACCTTAGCTCCATTGGGTACAATTTCCCGTAGTTCCTTGACACGGTCCTGGATCATCTGGCGATCTTTCGGCCTTGGTCGTGGATTTTCTCCTGTTCTCGACCTTTTTCTATTCAGCTTACCCGCATCATCAACTTTTTTACAATTTGCAGAAGACATCCCATCACAAGTCATATTCCTAGCCTTTCCAACCCATAAACTGATTTGTGATTTAGATTTTTCATCCCCCAGGGAGCATAAACCTTCAGATCTCTCCCTGCTGCATTCAGATGTAAACGAACTTGTGCCAGCTGTCTGTAATTTAGTAATATTTGGAGACTTCCCTACAAAATTTCCTGCTAATTGCTCTGATAAAGCTGCCATATTACATTGTGTAGAGCTGTTGGGAAGCGAAACATTGCTTGTTTTTGTTGATGCCGTATTACAAGAAACATTATCATCGGAGATGAGCTTTCTATTTGGCTTCATCTGTGAAACTATAGCATCCAACAGTTGATCGCTACCACTTTCACAGAAAAGCCCACCACTACATGAAATTTCATCATTTAATATATCACCAATAACTGCATCTACCTGTCTTACGCAAGCAGGAACATCTGCGCTCAACTCACAAACTTCCATGCCATTCAAATTTACAAAAGAATCCTCCAGAAGACTGTAACTGGCATTAGATACCTGATCAAGATCAAATGGATCAAATAAAATGTTTTCAGCATTTTGTTGTTGCATATCAAAAGTTGTTTTTATGCTTGAAGGAGGCAATATTTTGGGGTTATAAGCAACCACACTATACTGAACACTAGCTTGAGAAACAGAACCATTAGGATCCTGATTGTTTGCTGAAACTAGATGATAATCATACCAATCATCTCTTTTAGAAATATTATGCAATCTGTCTCCAGATCCATCAAGAGCTTGACATTTTATGTTTTCATCCTTTTCTTTATTGAGAGAAAACAAAGTTGAAGAGATTTTACCAGTGGAGGTAGACTGAGTCTGGCTAAAGCCACAAGAAAGCATACGAACCCTATCTAAATCATCTGTTAGGCTTTGTATTTGAGATGCATTGCTTTCAAAAGAAATTTCACTTCTGATGCATTTCATTACACCACTAGAAAGTGAACAACTATTTCCAATATTCTCTTTTNAAAAACAATCTTCATATTTTTTTAATTTATATTTTAATTATTAGAATTATTTTAGTGAAAAATTAGAAAAAAATTCATTTTAAGCCTTTTAAAATTAATATCTTTACTTAAAAAATTTTAAAAAAAAATTTATTAGTTCTAGGTGATCAAGAAACTAAATGTAATATTTTAGTGTGTTTTTACAATTTTTTGAAGTTTATGATTTTTAATTAATTTATTAATTTAAATGCTAAAAAATAGCTTAAAAATGAAGTATTTATTTTAATTCTACTTTTCTTTTCCTAGGTTCCTCTGTTCATAAAGAACTCCTAAAATTAATTTGGTGATTTTTTGAATAGTATTTTAATTATTATATTTATTTTAGTATCAAAAATGTCATTTTATCTAAAAGAATTCATTTTAGTGATCAAATTAACTTCAATTGACTTAAAATTTTTATGGGGAGTTCCTTTAACATTAAGTTACAGCGGAAAAAATTTTTCATGTCATTTACATTTATAATTTCTTCAAATTAATTTTCTCTTCATTTTTATTGTTGGTGATAATTATCATTATTTTAAATGAGCTAAACCAAGTTTATATTTTTCCTAGGGTCCTCTGACCACAATGAACCTACCAAAACAAGTTTTCTATTTTTTTGATGAGTATTTTAATTATTACAATTTTTATGCCTAAATAGATACCGTTAACTTGAAAATTGAATATCTTTAGTTAGATATGCCCCCTAACCTTGGAAAAATCATGGGAGATGTCTAACAACAGAGACATCAAAAGACCTATGGTCTCATGCCATGGTGAACTGTCTATGCTAATGGAGAATCAGAATAAGGAAAAACCCATTTAAGTAATTAAAAATAAAATATGCATCAAATAGACATGAAAATATTTTCACATTATTCTACTCTCTTCACTGAGCAACATAGTATTTTTATTTTTTTTTTATGATTTTTCTACACAAATATATGAATTTTTTAAGTTCTGGATATTTAAATAAATAAGAAAATCCTTATTTTTCTACTTAAACTAGTCAGCATCGCGTCATCCTAGGCAGATCTGAAGCTCCACGTAGCGTCTTCTGGTTTGGCATCGCCTTCTGACTCAGCCGCCACGCGTCACACTGTTCCGCTCCATCTCCTTGTCCAGCTTCATCACGACCGTCAATCTGATACACGATAAAATGGACGGCATCCGTCCATCATCCCCAAGCCTCTAGCCCAAGAACCGTCCAACTTTAAACCTTAATATATGTTGACCTCACTTTTAGTTGAGGTTTAGTTCTCCCTCTTTAATAGCCTAGGGTCTAGCCATAGGACTTTTCTTTTGACAATTCCTAAAGAACTAGAAAGAAATGCTCACCATTAGAAACTCTAAACTCTTCCTTTCTCAACTTGAAATTTCATATATTGGTCCTAATCTCTAGCACTTAATAGGAGGGGTTAGTATGAGGGATCTCAAGGAGAGTCCCTATAGGACTACTTGACTTTTGGGTTGACTCTGGGTGTAAGACTGGAGCTAGTTCACCCACCACACTCACTATCACCCACAATTGTTCACAATCCTAAAACCCAAAATTGTTGACTTGGATCTCTTGATCTTTTGGGAGACTCATGTAGATGGTCCCTTAGACCCATTAGCCCAAGGCTAGGGTTTAGCTAAGACCAATACATTAGGAACCCAAATGATGATTTCCTTGGTCCATAGCTCATACAGGGTGGTTGGCACCCCAATTCTACCAAAATGTCCAACTTGGTCTTTTGCCCTTAAATCCACTAAAAATTTCTAAGATTACCAAAATACCCCTAAATTTGCCAAAATTAAAAAAAGATCCTTAGCACTCCAAACTTTCCCAAAACCTCCAAAATGACATCAAATGTCTCCAAAACAAAATTTATCCCTTCAATTGAATCCAATTTGGCCAATTTGATCATTTTAACCAAAACCCCTAATTACCTTTAACGGTCAAATTTTCTCAAATTCACCTCAAATGTCCATCAATTTGGCCCCAATTCCCCTCAATTTCAATTCTAAACTCAAATTCATCTTTTATTTGAATAATAAAAACAAAATCCAAGCCTAATTGGC
This sequence comes from Phalaenopsis hybrid cultivar, assembly GCA_002079205.1. Classification (NCBI taxonomy): domain Eukaryota; kingdom Viridiplantae; phylum Streptophyta; class Magnoliopsida; order Asparagales; family Orchidaceae; genus Phalaenopsis; species Phalaenopsis hybrid cultivar. The sequence continues at coordinate 394,280 of JXCR01032035.1, read as the reverse complement.
CCATGCTTTGAGCTCAATTTTGATCTAAGTCAAACCCCCTATTTTAGCCCTATGACATAGTCTCACTTAATTGAACCCCACAGCCTACTCAATTTGCCCCAATTTGAATCCTAAACTCTTCATAACACTCCTACACAACAAATTTGACCTTCAATTGCCCTTGGTGAAGCCTCAATTTCATATAATTTTAACCCAAGTTCAAAATCCGTAAATTTGCCCTAAATTGGCTGTCTCCAAATTCAACCAAATTGAATGACCTAACCCCAAAATTGACACCCAATATATCTTGGAAACTATTTTTGATATTCCTATAGACCATTCTCAACCATCAATTTTTACTTAGCCCAACGTAGACCCAAGTCTAGTCCAAAATTCCCAAACCGGCCAAAAGCCCAAATCCTTCAAATTGAACTTCAAAGTGAACTTAAAATTACTTCAATCCTTTGCCAAAAATCTTCATGACAATCATCTACACAATTTTGATCAATCAATTGAACTCAAATTCATGGCTAGCCTAACCCAAACCCAAATTTTAGCCATTTTTTTACGCAAATTGGACCCATAAACCAAAATTCACTTAGTCATCCTAAAGTCACCAAATTAAGGTTTCCATAACCACTAAATACACCCTATTGCCCAGGCTAAACCATCTTAAACCCACCCAAGAAAGCTATGGACCAATGGGTCCCTAAATTAAGGGATCTTATCCCTTATGGGCCTTAACCAAAGTATCTCCCCCATCATCACTTTCTCTTGAAGTTTAATCATAATTAACCCTCCCCTGGCTCACCTGGCCACCTGGCCACCATCCTGGCCCTGCCGGTCGGCTTACTGGCCGAAAAAAGATAAAACTGAGAGCCGCCACCTTTAAATCAAACCCAATTTCAACCATAGAGGCCACTACATCCAAATGGCTTTTTAGAGCTCCTCAGCCCTCCACCTAAGCAACTCTTTGCACCCATTAGTTGGCTCTGAGCTTCCTTCTAAGCACCTCTATTTAATCAGCTCCTCCATGGCCAAGGAGAGGTGTGTAAGGAAATCCTTGGGGAAACTCTGTCAAAATCTCACCAGAGACTCTCCAAGCATCCCTAAGCTCAAGCCAACCATCTTCCCCCTCTGATTCCCACTATGGGAGCCCAATTTTGAGCTCAAACTAGGACATCCTCCACAGTTCACCAAACTCAAATTAATTATGCACACACCATCCCTAGAGCAAGAGGAGATCATTATCCATCAGCCTCTAGGAGAAATCCACCTTGATCGAATTCATACCTAGGCAATTCACCAGGGCTTGAGACTTCATCCAGAGGTTCGTTGGGTCCAATCAATGCTACCACAACCATCTGATTAAGGCCTCCCCTCTCAGACAAAGGTATTGAACCTCAACCCTAATATGATTTTATTTTGATCCATTTGTGATGGCTTGATTTCATACATGATTAGCCGTACAGATGTGTTCGTGTTGAGTAGATGAAGGTTTAGGAAAAAACCCTATCCGATTTGGTTGAGTCTAGCTTGAGATCTTAAGGTTTTAGTGTGAACGTCTTATGAGTTAGGTCACTTGGGGATGTTAACGGAGAGCCATCCGTTCGCACGTGTATCCAACAAATGGAGGAAATCAAGCCGGACGAGTAGAAGGTGCGTGAACCGCGAGTCGCATAGCAGTTGAGGTGGATGGCAGTGTCAAATAGGAGTGTGCTGCGTGTGAGTTTGGAGCCTCCGTAGGTTGAGTTTGCGCCGCGCTGGATAAATAGAAAAATAGGGATTTTTGAATTATTTTAAATACCTAAACTTCAAAAATCCATATCTTTCTATAGAAAAATCATAAAAATAAAAGAAAAATATCCTCTTGCTCAGTGAATGGAGGAGAATAATGTGGACTAAAAATAAAAATTATTTTCTTATTCCATGATTTTTAATGAATTAAATAATCTCTAATGTATTTTAATTCATTATGGCTAAATGTAGATCACCATGACTTGAACTTTTGAGGGTTCATTCCCCATCATAAAGGCCATGTCTTCTAATTTTTCCAAGGTCAAAGGACATCTTTATAATTCTATCCCTAATTTTTAAGCTAGAGTGACCATTTTGGTTTATTTTAATTATATAAATCAAAATAGCACTTGAAAAATTATGGGACTAATTTTGGTAGGCTTTTTGTAGTCAGAGAACTCTAGGAAATATACTTTGATGCTTTGGATAACCTTTAGAATTTCTACATTTAACTAAATGCAAATATCTTGTATTAATTTATGTAAATTAAATACTTATCATAAATTAACAAAATCAATCCCATATTGTTCAAAAAAATCATGTCTATCCAATGTAAAAATTTGAAAATTAATTGACTAATTCCAAGAACCAAAGTGGATTTTCTAAGGAACCTTGTGCTTTTGTACATAAATAATTATAATAAATTAAATACACTTGGGAAAATTTTGAAAAGTAGTTTTCTGAGTTCCTTGTGATCAAGGGCACAAAGTTTTTTTGGGCAAAATACTTGATTTTTTAGCCTTATTTTAAATTTAAAATAATTAAAAATCCCAAAAATACCAAAATGTTTCAAAATGTACCTAATTGTTCTTTGATCACTTTTGACTCATTAAAATATTTTTTCTAATTTTCCATAAATTCAAAATATTTTTTTAAAGGCTTAAAAGTGAATTTTCATTTTTCTCCCATTAAAATAATTATAATAATTTAATTCAAAAAGTCATGAAATTTTATCTAAGTATTTCTCTGACCTAAGGAAACCTCTAATAACTTTCTCATGAATAAAAACTTTATTTTGGAAAATTAAATACATTAATTCCTCAAATTCATATTTTCCAAATTTAATTAAATAATTAAATTAAATTTGGAGAGGTCCACATATTCTCCTCTAAACATTATAGTTACCCCATGGATGTGACACTCTAAACCCTCAAAGTCATTTGAGTTATGTTTAAAGAGTTATGAGGTGAAGTGGCCTAAGGGAAAAATAGTAATTTTAGACTTTGGTGCCTTAATCAAAATTTTGGGTTAACCAAGGAAAAAAGGGTAATTTTGATTTTAATAAACATGTTTGGATGATTGAAATACAATTGGATTAAAAAGTAAGAAACCCACTCACTACCCTTTCACAACATCAACAAAATCATAATCCTCCTAATTTTCATGACTCAGAAGTCAACTAAGATCAAATGATTCTTAAGTAATGGGTCTAAGTCGGAAAAATGATAATTTACTTTTCTTAAGCCTGAGCTGAGGATGATTTGACCATTTGATAAGAATACATATCACTTGAAATCAAAATTTTGATAATCACCCTTTCACCTCTCATGATTGTTAAAGGCTTAATAGTGATATAGGCTAGTAGCCTAAACTCAACTGATAGGATTTAGAAGATAACATGATTTGTGATTAACATCTTTAAACACTACAAGCCTAACCTTAATTGTGGGCACCTAACCTTTAAATAAACTAGACTTGCCTTAGGGGCACCCACTCACATAACTTTTAAATGAAACATCAATAGACTAATCGAGTATCCTATCCTTAGGATAATTAAATTATTTCATTTCACCGAGCAACGGGGTAGTCACACTTCAGCCTCAAATGATTAATGGAACATTATGATAAGTCCAAAAGGAACTCGGCAAATTGGACTTGTCATATTTTGTTCTAAAATTATCTATAAGAATCTTCCAAGATCCAAAAAAGTCATAGCCTGGGGTTTGTTTCTTGCAATATTATATACATGCCTTGCAAGTACTGATCTTTCAGGTGGAAGAACGAGAAGATTCGCCAGGTACACTTTTACAGTTTACAGTACCATCTTTTCTTGTACTTTCCACACTGTATCTTTTTAGGCCTATAAAACTTTCATGTTAAACAACGATGAAACCCTGCATGAAACCAAAACTGTTAAGATAGCCATAAAACTAAAACTAAAACTAAAATCAACCAAGATAAAATTCACAGCCACAACATTCAAAGTATAAGATAACTCAAAATTTAATCACAAACATCACAAAATATCAATTGTAACTAAATTAAGACATTTTTATTGGATGATCGGGAATCCCTCGGAGGAGGTAACCTATGGTTCCTAACGAGACTTCCCACGGTCTAGTCAAAAGTATGGAACTCATTGAGTTGAGTTTAGTAAATTCATTTGGACTAAGTGAATTTGATAGAAAATAGTGATACCGAAATGAGGGAACCGTATGACCCTAATCGGTGCCGCTCTAATCAACTTTAATATGCCCCATAACATTTGAAGAACCATAACCATAGGAACAACTGATTTGACATCATAACTTGACACATTAGAAAACTTAAACTCATCATGATAAGGAGCTTGAAGCTAGAATCATGGGCAGCACGGCCTTTTCCAATAGCAGGAGGATCTACAGCAGCATATCTTTCCTTAGAATTAAACAACCAAGCCATAGGACTTCGAGGTTGTTTGCTTATACAACATAAATTCTCACCTTATCTTTAGGCCTTTGTATAGCTCTGTTGTACAATATAAGTCCTAACTCTTCTTAGAATTTTGAGGTTGTCGTACGTCATGACCTAAATCCTCACATCTTCTAGGCTATTTGTGTTATCGTTTCACACAAATGTCCCAATTAATAAAATTGGCAGGATGAAACACTTAAACAATTATTCTCTAAACTGAAGCCAAACCATAGGATAGATTGGGAAGTCATCGACGTTCTCCACTGGATCTATGACATCCTCTAGTTCTTTCTCCTTTGGATTCCACAATAAATATTCCAATTTGAGTCATTCCCCTTTCACACCTCTTTATATGATCTCGTTGAAAAGTCCTATCTTTTGACCTCCTTGAAGATAATGATTCCTAATTTTTAATGAGATTTTTCTTAGGTGACTTCGATTATCTGAAATGTAATTAACTATAGGGGCTTACCCTTATAGGAAGCTTTTCCAAACCTAGCTTAATATAAAATCTATATAATTCTTCGTATTAAATAAGGGAAATTATCGAGAAATAAAATGATTTTGCAGTCCAAATAGATGTCATATATTTNGTGTGTGTGTGTGTGTGTGTGTGTGTGTGTGTGTGTGTGTGTGTGTGTGTGTGTGTGTGTGTGTGTGTAAGTTAAACGCCTTTCCGAAGCAGGCGACGAGATTTTGATTCCGGCGTCCGACAGCTTCCAATGGGCAACTACTCCGGCACGTAAGAAAGTGTCAACAATATCTCTCTCAATTCTTAACTAAATTAAGTGTGGTTTGTTTCTATAGACTCGCCTTGACTATAAGAACACGGTTGATCAAGCCTTAAATCAAGTATATAAGCATTGAGAATCAAATGAAGTTCGATTTAGGGTTAGGTTTCAATATCTTGGTCCAAGAGGTGAAGCCTTGATTTGATGCTTGTGGAAGCTTCGTGGGGGTCCCAAGAGCCTAAGGATGGAGCCTCGAGCAGTGGTGAATCTCTTAGATATGATCTCGACCAAAGTTGATTTAGGGGTTCGATCAAAGTCCACCTTACGATGCTCTGGTGATGGGGCTTTTGCAGGGGATCTTCCTCTCTCACTGTGGGGATGGTGTGGGTGCAATTAATTTGGCTTTGGTGGAGGTTTAATGAGTGTTCTGTCTCAACCTAAGGATTGAGCTCCAAAATTGAGGTCGAGCAGTGGATTTGAGTGGTTAGGGATGGTTTGGTTGAACTCAAGAGGTTTTAAGGAAGCTCTAGAAGCAATTTGGCAGAGTCTCCCCAAAGCATATCAATCTCTCTTTCTTTGGCCATGGAGGGTGTGTTTAAATAGAGGGGGAAGGAGAGGCCACCAAGAGCAATTGGTGGATGTCCTAAGTTGCTTATGTGGATGCCAACAAGGTGAAAAAATCCAAATTAGGATAATATAACATGGATGGGTTTAATTTTGAGATTTAGCCTAGGTGGACCACTTTGGGGTGGCATTTTTGACAGCCAAGTTGGCCGGCTGGCCAAGGAGAAGTCACCATCCTATTGAGGGAGGCCAGGACCTGGGTTTCGTGAAGTCAATTGGGGTTGGCCATGTGTAAAGGTGTTTAATTAAAATAGGATGTCTGAATGGCTATTTTGGATCAAATTAGGTCAATTCATGGATTTAGGTTAGGTTCACCCACCAAGGCTGGTATGGATGTTGAGGGAAATCAAATGGTTCAACTTAATCATTAGTAAGGTCCCCATCCAAGTGATTTAGCTAAGCATGGGGTTTAGGTGATTCATGGGAAGGGTATTGAGGTTATTTGAAACTGGCTTGACCTCTTGCCACCAATAGTATGGTAATGTGACATGGCTTTCATGGGTCACCTATGGCTTGGGAGTGGCTTCATGGCTTCCCATTGGCTTGGTCAACTTTCATGAGGAGGGATTTTTGAATTTATGAAATATTTTGGTGGAGTTTTCCATGATACTTGATTTGGAATGATTTGATTTTGAATTTAGAATTTAGTGAATGATTTTGATTGAATGTATGATGAGAGGAAAGAATTGTCATATGGGCTTTGGATTTGGGCTTTTGAAATTAAATGTGGTGGGCTTGGGCTTTTGAAATTAAAATTGATTTTGGGATAAAATTTGGGCTATTTGAATATTGAGTTTAGTGTATGGGGATTTCATGAATGATTTGGAAAAATTTCAAGTGATATTGAGTTGAATTGGTGGGCTAATTTGATGGAATTAGGCATATGCTCAAAATTGGGGCCTTTTGATTTTGGTAAAATTGGGTTTGTAATTGGATCAAATTAGGCTTGAATTTTGTTTAGAATAGGATCAGGGATGCTAAATTTTGATTTGGAATTGAATTTAGGCAAGACTGGGGTCAATGGGCAAAGATTGGGGCTAATTTGGGGACATTTGGGCCTTTAAGGGCAAATTGGGGCTTTTCGTCAAATTGGACTAGTTCGGTCAAATTAGGTTAAATTGATGATAAAAATTTCAAATTGGGAATATTTGGGATGATTTTGGAATTTTTGGGAATTTTTCGAATTTTTAGGTCATGAGGGGTATTTTGGTAATTTGGTGATTTTGGGCCAAAATGGGCCAACAAGCCACGAAGCCATACTAAACCAATAGGAATCATATCAGGACTCATTTTGGATGTTCAATGTGCTGGTTCTAACCCTCTTAATCAAATACTAGGGGTACAGGGTCATCCGCATGATCTTTCCAAGAGGAGTCAAGACACCAACCTAAGGGTCATAGGGTTTAGGGTATGTGAGAGAGTGTAGTGTGTACAAGTTAGCCCCACCAAAACCAAATCACCTAAGGTTAGTCTTAAGTTCTGACCATCCTATGAGGGATTTCACTTGGGTTCCTCTATATTGTCCCCACCTAATAAGTGCTAGAAGTTAGGACCAATATGTGGAACTCCAAGCTGGCAAAGAAGAGTTTTGGAATTTCTAATTATGAGAGTTCCTTTTCTAGTCCTTTTGGAATAGTCAATAGGAAAGTCCTATGGTTAGACCCTAGGCTACTAAAGAGTAAACCCTAGACCTCAACCAAAAATGAGGTCAATAAATGGACCCCCAATAGGTGTGGTGTGTTGTACAAGCACACCGCTCGTACTGGCGTTGACCGACGAGATCAACAAAACCAACACAGCTTTCTAAGTCAACAGACCCAGAATGAAGATTAAAAGTGAGTGACAGTTGTTTTCACTGAGGAATTAGCAAGTGAAATATCTGAGCAAAATTGAGGGTCTAGAACTGTCACTTGGGATTAAAAGGTGGATTTCAAATTGTTAGGTCCCAGGTATATTGGAAAGTAAGAATCAGAATAGGAATTTCAAATTCAGGTATCACTTCTGGATAAATAATTGGATGCCTTACTCTATTTAAGGCGGTTTTAAACCAATCTCGAAGAATGGGAGTGAGATGCCTTGAACTAATTGAAGGGCTTGTTCCCTCAACCCTCCAAAGTTTGATATTTGGACCATTGCAAAGCAATGCAGAATCAGATGTTTGTATTCTCTTCCTCTAAAGTTGAACCATTACAGAGCAATGTGAAATCAAATGTTTGTATCCTCTTCCTCTAAAGGGTTGACATTATTGCTAAGCAATGTGGAAGTGGATATTTGTATCCTCTTTCCTGAAGGTTTGATATTATTGCAAAGCAATGTGGAAGTGGATGTTTGTATCCTCTTCCCCGAAGGTTTGATATTATTACAAAGCAATGTGGAAGAGGATGTTTGTATCCTCTTCCCCGAAGGTTGATATTATTGTGCAAAGCATTGTGGAAGTGGATGTCTATATCCTCCTCCCTGAAATTTTATTATTGCAAAGCGATGTGGAAGCAGATGTCTGTATCCTCTTCCCTAAAGGTTGATATTATTGCAAAGTAATGTGGAAGCGAATGTCTATATCCTCTTCCCAGCAATGTGGAAGCGGATGTCTATGTCCTCTTCCCGAAATTTGTATTATTGCAAGGCAATGTGGAAGCGGATGTCTGTATCCTCTTATTCAAAAGTTGATATTATTGCAAAGCAATATGGAAGCGGATGTCAGTATCCTCTTCACCGAAGGTTGATATTATAGGGAAACACACCACTATGTTGGGAAGGAATGCTCAAGAACTTAGATCCAATCCAAGAGGTGGCACTCGAAAATCAGATTGAGAAGGAAAGCACAAGGACTCCCATCCAACTCAAAATATGATCGGGAATATAACACTACATTGGGAAGGAATGCTCGGAAACTCAGATCCCACCCAAGAGGTAATAGAGGGAATCAGAATCTTAGTACTATCCCGAGAACAATATGAATATAGTGCAGAGAGTTTGTGGTTTTGACCTTATAGATATGTGGCATGCGAAGAAGGAAATTTGTGAGGAAAACTTGTGAAATTTTGTGAGATTTCATGAGATTTTATGCTGAACGTGAAATTCCGTAAGGATGTGAAGAAAACTAATGCAGACCAAGATAATCGCATTGCGCAAGCAAACAGTAAGTAATCTCGAACTCGAGATAAGCAAACTCAGCAAATTTATCATTTTCTTTTCTTTTTGTTTTTATCATATTTAATTATCAAAATATATTTTTAAAACATTTTAATTTTGGTTAATTTTCAAAAAGATTTTTGAAGTTTTAATATCGAGCTTTCGTTTTATCGTTCTTTGTTCATATGGCTTCTCATCAATTGCACAAGAGAGGGCAATTTGACAAACAAGTTGAAACTTGAATGAAATTTCATTAATCTGCTTCAAATATGAGCTACAAACTGAGTACATGCTGAAGTATCAATATACTACATGTTGAACATATTTGAATCATCAAATACTTAACACATATCATGCACTGAACATATCTGGTACATATATCATGTCTGTTGCGCAAAACTTGGCACGGAAAGGTATCCTGGTGATCATCTTTGGCATGGTGAGCTCCTGATTGAGCTGACCTACTAAGCCACGCTTCAAGATAAGAATTCCTTTCACATGTACTTAGAGGTGCAAACCTCTCATAATTCATATGACTACAACTTTTCCAGCTCAGGATCTAGACGGAATCCTCGTGGTATCTTATCATCTCGTATTCTTCTGAAGGTTAAGGAAACTCGAGGATGTTGCACTCCCGGCATGCAATGTTTAACTAAATCAACACCATTTCCATCTAAGACTAGCACTGATCCCAGTGGTAGCGGAATTTCAACAGACCCTCTAAATTCCCCGAGTTCAACGATATCAATCTCTTATCCGAAGAGTATATTTCTTTTGTTGACAAAATACACTGTGCAAAAGGGTCTAACAAAACCATGATGGTCAATTTAGGGAGGAATGCAGCTCCCTTCATCATAAGTATTGATGATGCAACTGTTTGGGATGCAGTCTAGCAGTGTGCTCCATCGAACTAATCTCTTAACCACTCTCTTTATCACATAAGGTATCGGATCCACCTCATTGTATCTTAAAATACCAGAGGGGTTCCCTTGTCTGTCTTCAACAAAATTGTAGTAACAACCACATTGAATGGTTATCCTACCTTTCTCAAGGATCCACTTTCGTGATTCCGTATATGTTCTTGGCCTCAGTAGACCAGTCCAGCCTCTAGATTGCAGATCAAATACATAGTCCAAAATCCTCCTCTCAACATTCTCTGAGAAGACTCCATAATATAGCACCAGGCCATCCAATTTATTGATGACTTCACCTAAGACTTCTTCATAGAATTCAAATTCTCTTCACTTTACTATGCACATTCTCTCCATTTCAGTTGTAGGAATATCATCAAATTGTCGAAGTGGCCTTCTTGTCTCAACCTCTTTAATGACTAGTGTCTGCTCTGTATCTGTAGGTAGTGGAATATATGACTCAACGTCTATATGTGCTACCTCATGATCTCCTACTCTGGAAGCTTTGAATTCTTACACTAAACTATAGCAAACCAAGTGTAGAATATTGCATCCTGGGCATTCTACAAATTTTTGTCTGATAGATGCTCCTGTGGGCAGCTCTGCATTACACATTGGACAACCTCTATAGGACTCATGGGGCATCTCTGTCTGCATCGGCTCTGCGGCCAGCTCCTCTGTACCTGGTAGAATGGAAGAGGCTTCTTTCATAGGTGGTTCATAAATGCTCCCCTCAGAAATTTGGGTAAGTAATCTGGCTGCTTCTGTCTATTATCTTATTTGCTCCTGTAGAAATGCTCTGTGTTTGCGTTGGTTGGCGTTGCGACGTTGCGTTCTTCGAAGTGGTCCATCAAGCACTCCATCCTCATCAACACCTATTAAATCCCCCGTTAGTGCAATTATTAGGGACTGTAGATGACTTGTCCCCTCCATTGGATTTTGTTGAGTGATCATCTTTTTCCTCTTCCATGAGGAATTGTCTTTAGCTCCAATTTTTTGTAGAGACGGTAATCCTTCTTTTTCCCACCGGCTGACAATGTCCATCAAGAGACCTTCATAATTCACATCAACCTAACCAAATTCAAAATCAAGGTCGATAACATCGCCCTGAGCAGTCCTTTCCTTATCTAATGCAAGATTTAAGCCATCTTTGAAGGAAATGATTAGTTTACGCTTTAAAATTTCTTCTGTAGAAGACAAAAACATCAGCACGTTGACATCGAGCATGAACAAGAACAGAAAAATGAAGCATCAATAATTATGATAATCTGAAATTTTTATTTATTCACTTTATTTAGTTTTACTTAGATTTAGAAATTAAAAATAGGAAAATAAAATCAACAACTTCAAAAAAATATTATTTTATTGAGGTTAATTTATTACAAAATTTTCGACCCAGTCACAGACATTTGTCCAAATAAATATTCCCAAAATAATCAAAATTTCAAAAATCAAATGTTGATTTTGAGCGGCATCATGTCGGGTAATATATCTTCAAGTAGCGGCCATTAACTGGCAGCATAGGTCTTTCGCCCCAAAAATCCACCAGCAAGTAGGATCCTCCTGAGTAAACTTCTTCTATGACAAATGGTCCCTCCCAAGTCGGTTCAAAATTTTCACGTATTTTACGGTGTATAAGAATAGTCCATTTGAGAATGAGGACAAGATCACCAACTTTAAACACCCTCGGGCAGACCAATTTATCATGAGCCTACACCATCCTTGCTTGGTAGAGCTCGAAGTGTTGTTGTGCTTCTAGTCGTTTTCCTTCGAGACCTTCCAATTCTTCAAATCTAAGTTTTACACTTTCTTCTATTGTGATTTGGTTAGAGATGGTGACTCTGAGAGATGGTGTCTAAACTTCTGGTGATAGTACAGCCTCGGACCTGTCACAAGCGCATAAGGTACATTGAGTGGGAGTTCTGAACATTATCCGGTAGGCCCACAAATCTTCTAGTAGTTTGTTATGCCAATCTCCTCTATTCTCATCCAGTGTCATTTTCAAGATCTGCACCAGTGTTTTGTTGAAAGCCTCAGCTAAGCCATTTGCTCTAGGATAGTAAATTGTTGAGTACCTCCAATCTATCCCATGTCATCTAACAAAATTGTTGATCTTCATGCTCTTAAAAGCTGTCTCATTATCAAAAATTACTCTGCATGGAACACCAAAATGTTAGACTGTGTTGGTCTTGAAAAATTGGAGAACATGCTGTGTTGTAACCTCTCTTAACACCATTGCCTCAACCCACTTGGAGAAGTAATCCGTAGCGGCGAGAATAAATCTATGTCCCTTAGAGGATGCAGGGTCTATCGGACCTATTATGTCTGTACCCCAACACTCGAAGGACCACGAGGCAACAGCTGGGTGTAGCACATTCGGAGGTTGGTGTAAGACTACTCCATGCACTTGGCAAAGGTGACTCCTTCTAGTTGTATCCATATAATTAAATATCATCGCTAGCTAATAATATCCGAGTCTTTTGATCTTCATCTTCATCTTTGGCCCTCACTGGTGAGCACCACAAAATTCAGCATGTACTTCTTTAACGATATTTTGTGCTTCTACTTTGCTTAGACATCGCAGCCACATCTGATCAAATGAACTTCTGTAGAGAACATCTCCCACCAGAGCGTACAAAATAGCTCTTCTTGTTATGTAGTATGCTTTGGAATCTTCCTCTGGCAACTTTCCTATTTGCAAATATTCTTCTAATGGCTTACGTCAATCTTCATTAATGTCAGCAACGGCAATCATCATTCCTTCTTCTTTCGAGCTTATGTAGATTGTCGAGGCTGATTCAAGATAAAACTGTCTTCCTTTTACTGTAATATCAATGGAATCCTCCGGTGGACATGCCAATTTCTTAGCGAGTTTTCCTAGAGCATCAACATGGGCATTATCTCCCCAAGCAATTCGGTATAGAGTTACATTAGAAATCTGCTCCAATACCTTCATTGTGTACTAATGGTATTCTGCTAGCCTTGGCTACAAAATTTTGTATTGTCCAGAAACTTGTTGGATGATAAGTTGAGATTCACTATAGATGACAATATCTGTTATATTCATTGAGATTGCCAACTCCAACCCGGTGATCAAAGCTTTATATTCTGCTTCATTATTTTTACACGGATCTGTCAGGTGATAGGAGAATGTCAACATACCCTTATCGGGAGTGATGAAAATCAAACCTATCCCTGCTTTGCATAGTATAACTATTTCTAAACCTTTATCTTTCCTGACTCACAAAGCTCCATCAAAATACATCTCAAAATACCTGGCATTAAAGGGTTCTATTTGCAGTATCTGCTCATCTAGCAGTTCATCATTGAGTGGGGACCCAGCTGGAAGTGGGTGTGCAGCAAGAAAATTTGCTAAAATCTGTCTCTTAATAGCGCGGAGGGGAACAAAAGTTATATCAAATTGCAGTAAGACCATCGACCATTGTTGACCTCACTTTTGGTTGAGGTCTAGAAAACTTCTTTAGTAGCCTAGGTCTAGCCATAGGACTTTCCTATTGACTAGTCTTAGAAAATTAGAAAAGGTACCCCCACCATTAGAAATTCAAAACTCTTCTTT